>NBNE01001417.1:0-12709 GCA_002215365.1 Phytophthora megakarya | reverse complement strand
GTGTATCTGGACGAAGACCAAGAAGCCTTCACGCGCGTGCATCGGCTTGCGATATCGAAAACTTCCGGCTGGTGTATCTATCATTCATGAAGGCGGGCTGACCTGGAAGGTACTGGAGCGTCGTGACATGCATATAAAGGAGCAAGAGATATTTCGCTTTACTGAAGAGCTAAGTCAGTTAGACTGGAGTAACCAGAATTTAGTCTTCCTGGACGTGGTCTCCTTTGTTAACAGGGGCATGATACGTAAGCGTGAATACGCGATGAAGGGCAAGAAACTTGATATTGGGGGGGGATTTTGAGTGAAAGCCTTGTGTTTCGGTACTTGCTTTCATTGGCGTCAACGGGGCCATCGACGACTTCAATACCGATGGACCGTTTGATCGTGTGGATGTCGTGTAGGACACGATAGAATTCTCACGTTCAAGTGAGTTTCAACCAACAACGCACACTTCCCCGCAAAGCTAATTGATATGTTGGATCTATACCTGAATACCAGCGATGATCCTTTACACCGGGTTGGAGTAGCCTCTGTGCACCCCGGGTTGCCTTCGGTCAACCCTTAAGAAACCTACCTAACCACGAACGAGGGCTAAGAGGTGTATTCAGCCCTCTCGCGCGAACCCACTGTAGTCCCTCAGAGTAAGGGTACCGGTTTTCGCAAACCTGGTACAGGGGCACCGAGGGAATTCTCGGTAGGAAGTCTAGTGTATGTGAGAATCCTCTGTCCACACAAATACACACTGAACGAGCTTTGGCTAACGTTCTATACACGGCAACACTCTCCTCTTGGCCTTACCTAGCAGACAGACCCTTGGTTCAATGTACTTCGGGTCTATCAACAGGCATCCACACAACTAGGCGTTTGTAGCCTCAGATAAGCTAGCTAGCATTACCGAAGACGGACTTGACCCTTGTTATCTGTGGGGGAGAACTCCTTTTTATTTCTGCATAATGTAGGGCTCTGAGAGCCTCTCTGCAGCTCATCTACCGATGATTCCTACTACTATACTAAAATCAAGTGTAAACAGATCCTGTGGGACAATCCTCAACCGACATCTACCGACCGAGGGTTCACGTAAGTACGAACTCACCATCATTCCGGATCTGACTGAGGGCTTGCTTGAACGAGCACTCGGTTAAATAAGGCATAAGATCCTAATTTAGGATATCCCGGAATAACCCTCAGCCAGGTTATATTACGATTGCCGAGGGCTGGGACGGTCCTAAGGGTGACTCCGTCACTAGGACGCGGGAAGTATAATTGACCAATCATGATCCGAAGTGAGCTTTCTCTGAAAGCTCTTGTGCCAGTTGGCCTTGAAAGCTCGGTGGTCTGCGAAGCTGCGATTTTGCTTCATCACATGGAGTTCACCGAGTGTTGTCAAACATTTGTGCACTCGTTGAACGGTCATCTTCGTCAATATCCGGGACCTTATTCGGTTTGGATTCTTGACCGTGCTGCAATTCATCGCCATCCGGAAATTGTCAACTATCTACGGAGCGTTGGCGTTGTGATTATTTTCCTCACATCGTACTGTCCGTTCTTCAATCCCAGTGAACTTTTATTTGGGTACGTGAAGCGCTCGCTCCAGCGTTACTACGTCGAGTCAAGTAATCGGGACTTGTTGCATTTTGGGGTTCGGACAATACGTAGCTTCGAGGACTTCAACATGGGCAAGGTGTTTGAGCACTGTCCAGGGCTTCTTTGATCCAACAAGATCTGTTTCTGTCACTGAATGCAATCATGACACATTGGATTTCACGCCAATTTCTGCATAATCGTAAACTAAAATTCGAGAAGCACCACTAGTTCCGTCTTGCTGCAGCACCACTCAATACGATACTAGTTGGAATACCTAGTTAAGAAATTGAAAGCAAACACTCATTCATTCAGCGTGGTAGATATCGTCAGCATTCACGAGCTCAACAAATGGATCAGGCACTGTCCTTGGAGACGGAGGGGCCATGTCTTGGATGAAGCCTTGAATGATGCTTCTGCGCGTCTCCAAGTTTCGTTGGTCCTCTTCCAGGCGTCGCCCAAACTCCTCCCAGCCACGTCGAAGTTGCTGATAATCAGCCATAGACCCACGAACAACGTATAAAGCTACATTAACAGAACGCGCCAAGTTTGATAAATGCTCATGCAACGACGAATCCGAAGGCCGTAGCAAGTTGGCTATGTATTCTGGTGGAGGTTGCTTCAAAAGTGCTTCCCAGATGGATCTGTCGAGGTTGCAGGTGATGTGGTAGCCCCACATCCGTCACATCTCAAAATGTCGATTCCCACTCTTCTTGCAGACTCGCAACAATATCCGGTAGTAAAAATTCCACTGTAGCACCGGCGCGATCAGTCTGCTCAGGGATAATGCACGCAGCTTTGAATGCATCCAAGTCCTGAGCTCGTGTAATCGCTACACCTTACTCGTAAAGCACAAGAGTTACGGTCTCGCCACGCGTCTTCACTAACCACCGGTTCCTCGCATGCTCAGACCCATCCAAGTCCTGAGCTCGTGTAATCGCTACACCTTACTCGTAAAGCAAAAGAGTTACGGTCTCGCCACGCGACTTCACTAACCACCGGTTCCTCGCATGCTCAGACTTCGTTGTTACGACGACGTGCTTCTTTACGTTCAATTGCATCACTTTCGACCATTCGTCAACAGCAGGTTGCTCTGTAGACCAGACTTCATCAGTCTTTACAGCTTTCCACTTCACGCGGGGGAATACGGATTCCAGAGTTTCTGCAAGATTGCACTGAATGTGTCCTCATTGACGAAAAGATCGTCCAAAGTTTTATCGGATATGTCACGCTGTTTGATCATTGATATAACAATGGGTCGCACAACTAGTTGATAATGGTGCTCCAGCGTTGTGGACGGAAATGGTTCTTGCGTTGATGTCGGCGTTGGTGATCGAAGCGCCTCAGTAGAACGAAAGGAGGCGACTTCCAGTAGGCTCACACGGTGCGGCAATACTCTCGCTGGCAGCGAGTTCTCTTCGAGTAGCCTCACTTCTCCAGGCAGCAAAGACTTTCCGCGTAGCTGGTAGCTCATTTGTGCACCAAATTATCTTCATCAACCGGTGCTCGCAGGAACATTTGCGGTGACGTAAACTCCTCACCTATTGGATACTCTTCCGTGTGTCCGCGTGAAGCAGCGGGGTCTCTTCATGCTGCGGCCCGTCCGCACTTGGCTCGAGCTTTTGGTACAGAGAGCGATCTTGGTACAGCGAAGACGCTTGGCGCAGCAGGGTCTCTTCATGAGTCTTAATCTGTCCTAGTAGTGGAGCCTCTTCATACAGCACGGACTGTTGAGGCAGCGTTCGCTCGTCACGCGGCGTGGCTCCTTCACACAGCGGGTTCTCTTGCGACAATGACCTAGAGACAGTGATATTCCTCCATGCAGTGCAATGTCTTCGTTTTCGTGAACCAGTGAGCAGACAGGTACAGGATATGGCGCAAGTTGCCTGTTGCAACCCTGGCGAGGCGATCTCCTCACGGCCGCAGACATCACTTCCGCAGTGCGGAGTCCGCAAAGGAAACTAGCCAAGCCTACCCATATTCAAGCATATTTTATGCTAGTACGGGGTCTGGGCGATTGCTGGAGCGATATGGCTCCGGCGATTCAACCAACCGCGCGAGGAAAATTCGAGTAGAACCCGCAATATAGTGCACGTCAAATCGCTAGGAGCCCCAAAATTGGCGTACACTTTTGGTCACATCTCAGCTTATACTGACAGTTAAGAGCTGCTGTTTGGATTTAGTATATCTCAAAAGCCGTAACTTGTATATATCGCGCACAGAGCTACTTCGACGACGTGTACGTTCACAGCCGGGTTGTGAACGAGAAGACGGACATCGAAATGTACAAGGAGCATCTCCGAGAACGGCTTGTACTCATGCGCAAGCCAAGCTCTATGCGAACCTGAAGAAGTGCATCTTCGGTGCGAGCGAGATACCCGTACTTGAGTGTCTCGTTGGGAAGAATGGCGTTCGCCCTAACCCCGAGAATGTTAGAGTGATCAATGAATGGCCTCGGCAGTTTCTTCGCGTCAGCTAAAGTCAGCTGAGCGAAACTATCCGGTACATGACAAAGAACACCTTGCCATGAATTACGCACTCGCGAAGTTCCGAGTGGACACGGCAACACGCCGTTCGTGGTCTATACGGACTGCTCGCAACGAATGGCCCGATGGTTCTCCTTCTTCGAGGAGAACAACTTCCGGGTCGAGTACAAACCAGCAAGGTGTAATGTCGTCGCGGATGCGTTGTCGCGACGACCGGATTATGCTGTCAAGACAGTCGACGTCAACCGGATTGACGTTGCTAGGACATATACACCGTCGTCGTCCTTGTTCGGCGAGGTGAAGGCCGCGTATGCACATGACGTAGACGCGAAGCAGCTGATCGAGATTCTCTGAGCTCCTTCCGACAAAGCACGTTGGAAGTTGGCCTCTCATGTACGAGTGAGTGCACACCAGTATCGTGTGCACGACGGTCTACTATTTTACAGCGCTGTAGACGACAATGCGGAACGCATTGTCGTGCCAAATGAACCTGACCGCATTGCCGTACCGAATGATCCTGCAGGACCATGTACGAGTATCATAATGTCCCCACGGCAGGACATCCGGGAGGGGAGAAGACGTATTCTCATCTCACGAGAGACTTCTACTGGAACCACCAGTACGTACGAACTTGCGATGTTTGCCAGTGAGTGAAACCTGCACCTTACTCGCAGGCTTCTCTGCAACCACTGCCGATTCCGTCGGAGTGCTGGGAGTCCGTTTCGATGGACTTCGTGTTTGGCCTTCCGTGCGATTCCACGCGGAAGACTGGTATCGTGGTCTTTGTTGGCCGTTTCAGCAAGTTGGTGCATCTCGCTCCTGTCGCGGCGGAGGTGACCTCCGTTCAAATGACACGTCTGTTCGTCGACATGGTGTTCAAACACCATGGCATGCCCAGCGACTTTATGTCGAACCGCGATCCGCGCTTTTCGGCGCGTTTCTGGCAAGAAGCGTTCACACCTCATGGAGCGCAGTTCTCATTGTCGGCTGCCGATCATCCGCAGTCGGACGGGCAAACCGAGCGCGTAAACCGCGTGTGCTTGAACATGCTGAAGAGTTACGCCACAATTGGAGCCGATTACTTGCCGATGGCCGAGTTCGCCGTCAACAACGCGGTACATGCCTCGACTAGGCACACCGTTATTCGTGAACGCCATGCGGCATCCACGCCTTCCGAGCACGCACGGGGCGGTAGCTTCCTCCTCCTTAAGTGGGGAAGGATCTACGGTTGCCCTCGAACAACAGCAGAATACAGCTGATACCGATCTATCACCTGCGATGACATGTGCGAGAGCCCGCCAAGGCGACGTGTCAATACCGGGCACTAAGTGAAGAACCACGAGCAGGCGACACCTGCTTCGTTTAAGGACATCGTTTTTTTGCGGGGCACAGACACCGCGAAGACTTACGCACAGGCCGAGCCAGTTGCACGTACAAGTGATGTATCGATGCCGGGCATCGATACTGAGATGCCTCATGCACAGTCTGGGCCGGCTGTGATCGCACACGAAGTGTCAGTGCCAGGCACTCACACCACACAAACCACGCACAGTCTGGTACTGATGCAAACACAAGTGGCGGGTCTGTGTAAGGCCCAGACGCGGACAAGGTCAGTGAGCTGGACCCGGGGTTCAGTTCTCAAGCAATGGATTTTGTCTTGGAACGACAAGCTGCCATTCGGTTTGTACAAGATGCAATTGCAGCTTCTGCAGATAGGCAGAAGCTGAACGCAGACAATGTGGACAGGGGCAACACAAATGAATTAGAAGTTGGTTCATTGGTTTTATTAACTACTCAAAACCTGCCTACACATGCAGTTTCCGGATTCGGAGCAAGCACGCAGCGGGGCGCGGTAGCTTAGCGTCAGAGGAAGACGTACGACTCAGAGAGTCAATAGCTAAGATAAGACATTTACAAGGATTAATAGGGCCTACACTAAAGACCACTACTAATAACAACCTTAATAAAAGGACTTACTACTTCAGTTACCAAAACTGAACTGTATTGATTTACTTATTTGTCCTAGACCTAAATGTAACGGATTTAATATCTAGCATACTAAATCCTAATCAAAATACAACATGTTGCTCTGAGGCCATCTACGTATCTACTCGTGTGTGCCACACTATTATGTACCCTCATAAATCTATTCATGTGTGTCAACCACCAACGGGAAACATTCGTGTAACATCGCCGTTACACTCTCCGCCATCAAGATTACGGATAATGTGTAAACATACGACGCGATTATCGGCCGATGGCCACGCTGACTCGCCTTGCGCTGACGGCGTTCCTCCTCAAGCGTGCTACACGCCTCCATTCGTGATGCCACTTGGCACACGCTTGGCCCAACTGCTTAACAAGCACGATTACGGATAATGTGTAAACATACGACGCGATTATCGGCCGATGGCCGCGGTGACTCGCCTTGCGCTGACGGCGTTCCTCCTCAAGCGTGCTACACGCTTGGCCCAACTGCTTAACAAGCATATGAGCCTACTTGCTCGGGCTCAATAAGCGTTGAAAGGAGGCCACAGGTGGCGTACCGACGATACAACTGGATCAGTGATCCACAGGGCTAACATCCCAGGCACCCAACGGTTCCACGAACCACACAGCAGTGGGGTTCACTAGCTTCTTAGCTAATGCAACCCTCGGTCGAGCACTGTGTATAGGGCTTGACGACCAGCATTTCTGCCAAGCAGGCGCAAGCGCCACTATGTGTCACAGACACTGTGTACGCGCTCAACACAATGTATTTATGGTACCCACTCAAGGTGTACCCTCGTGTAACCCCGTCTACCCTCCCCACCCGTGTACACGACACTTTCCCTTGTGAGGTCTGTCTTAACAACACGTTAGAGGTCACTTTACCTCAAGCAAGTCCAAAGTCTTCGGCTCCCTGCGCCCATTATCGAATTGGCATCCATGATGCCAGACTCAACAGTCCCGCGGTTCTTGGACCCTACACCGTCGTCACCTCGCGACAGTGCTACGGCACAACAACACGCTCCGGTCCAAGGTCCTCGCTCTGACACAGATCCTTGTCGACAGCTACTCAACGTCGGTGAATACCACCGTCACGCCCCGGGCTCAACGAGCCACGGCATACGTGGTAGCAACGCTCCGGTCCCGACTGAGTCACTAGGGCCACTCCCTGCGCCACGTACTTGGCGAGAGGAGCTGTAGACCAGCGAAGCCGACTTCGACGACGCTGAGGACCCCCCCAGCTCGGCCTGAGGCCGCAACGAGTATTGCCTCGCTGGACCGCCAGCTGAGTACTCCGAATCCGTTCCCTGAACGCTCCCAGCCGCTGCGCGACGCGCCTCCTCTTCCCTCCCGATGCGAGGACGAGCTCTCGGAGCCGATCGTCATTACGAATGCCCTCGACGAAGCCCTGGGGCACCAGCTCGCAACAGGTGCTCCTTCGGGGTCCCATCGACCCGTGGCTCGGCCACTACTTGCAACGTCGCGACGCAACTATCACTTCCTGTATTTAGCTCTGGCAGAAGTCGCCTAATGTGCTGCTCTGCAGCCTTTGGGCACGTACACGTATAGCTCACAGTGCTCATCGAGTAGAGCCGGAGGAGGGCGAACGGTCGCTGGACCCTCATGCGGCGAGTGTGGACGCGCTGCCCTCGTTGCAGACCCGCGTCAGCTCGGTGAAAGAGCACGTTTACAACGTTGGTCGTGGGACCCATCGCCTAGCGATTGATCTTGAGGAGATCGAACGTCGCGTGCACTGATTCGAGTTACCTCAGGCGCTGCAGTAATGGGTCTCTTACCTTGAGCGTCAGGTTGCTCATCTGCATGGTCAACTTGATCTGTTGGTTCGGATGCAACCTCCTGTGGCTCTGCCACCTGCATACGTATAGCCTCCTGTGTCTCCGTACCCTGCTGCCGTGCAGCTCCCTGTGCTCCCGCACCCTGGGGTGCAGGTACCTGCTGTTTCGCAGCATCCATCAGACTCGGCGCTAGCGCCTCAGAGCTCACAAGAGCAAGGTCCCGGTATGGCTTGAGCAAGCCCACGTAAAATATTATATGCATACACATCTTCTTCGGAAGCTTGAGCGTATACCCAAGGCCCTTCTTGGCCACGACCTTGAAAGGTCCGATGAATCTCGGCCTGAGTTTGGTTTTAAAGACCGCGGACACTGAATGTGTAGGTAGGTTTTTAGCGTTTAATAAAACCAGATCTCCGTATCAAATCTTTCCATGTTGTTTCTGATTTTGGCATCCGCATTCTCCTTCTGGGTATCCTGGCTTTCAGCCATCGCGTCGCATACTTGACGCATGACGCTGACTCTCAAAGAGCCAAAGTCATCGACTTGCTTGCGAACCGCACCGGGGCTGACATCAGCAAGCCGATCGGCTAACCCTCCCCACCAAGCCAAGAGCCACACCGTGGCGGCGTCAGGGGGACGCGATGATCGACCAAGCCGTTCACAAAGCACGGAGTGAAGCATGTCGAGGCATGCACCGCGTTGCTCATTGCGAACTCAACGAGTGGTAGCATCTCGCTTCAGCGTCGTGGTGCTTCAGCGCAGACACTACGGTGGCTATCATCCGCAACGCGATTAACGCGTTCACTGTGACCATCGATCTGCGGATGGCCCGCCGTGGACACGTCCAACTTGGTGCCTAGCACCTTAACAAGGACGTCCAAAACTTAACTGTCAAGGGCGGGTTCGATCGGAGATAATTGCCGCAGGCAAGTCATGTTGGCGAAAGACTCTGTCTAATAACAGTTTAGCTGTATCTTCACCGTCCACAGAGTCCGGCACAGCCGACAAATGAGTCATCTCGCTCAAACGGTCAACAAAGACCACAATACCAGTGTTGCCCGCCTTATCCTTCGGAAGGCCAAACACAAAGTCCATACTGATGGACTTCCAACATCCCGAAGAGACCGGCAAACTCGCCAACTGCGCAGACGCATGCGGCGTGAACTTAGTCGTTTGACATGTTTCACATGTACGCACATAAGTGCTAGCCCATTTGTACAACTTGGGCCACCAGTACATCTGGATCACCGAGCCGTAGGTCTTCTCACGACCAAGATGCCCACCGACAGGCGTATCATGCACCTCATACAGGATGCGATACACATTTGTACAACTTGGGCCACCAGTACATCTGGATCACCGAGCCGTAGATCTTCTCACGACCAAGATGCCCACCGACAAGCGTATCATGCACCTCATACAGGATGCGATACTTAAGATCCTCATAATGAGGAACAACCACACGAGGAGTATCCCCAGGGTCGGTGCTGTAATACAGCAGGCCATTATCTAGCATATAACGCTACAATCTCGCGCGTAAGCGTTTGGACAAGGCCTTGTCTGAATTCTTGAACTCCTCGCTCACAAGAGCACGTAGCAGAGCTACACACGCGTCATCCTGGGCATATGCCCTGCGTATAAGATCAGGGACCGACGACGTCACAGTGGTGACATGTGCCAATTCGTAGTCTGGCCTGCGCGACAGCGCATCGGCCACTACGTTAAGCCGTCCCGACTTATACTTCACCTCGAAGTTGTACTCGATAAAGAATAAAAGCCGTCTTGCCATTCTATGTGTGAGGTGAGGCGACTGAGTCGTAGTGCGTAATGACGCATAACCAGTAAAGATCACAAAGGGCTTAGAGCGGAGTAGATGTACTCTAAACTTGACTAGAGCATACTTCATCGCAAGTAGCTCTTGGTCATGAACTGGATAGTTCTTCTCAGCAGGTGAAAGCTGCTGAGACGCAAACGCAATAACGCGTTCACGCCCCTCGGTGTCTGCTTGTAGTAAAGCGCAACCGATAGCAAAATCGGAGGCGTCACAGACGACACTAAACGGACGATCCGGGTCCGGAAGCACCAAGATGGGCGCATGGAGGAGAGACTCCTTAATGACCTTGAAGGCTTCGTCATGGACGACATCCCAGCATCAAGGTGTATCCTTCTTAAGGAGATTGGACAACGGCCTCGTCATATCAGCATAGCTGGCGCTGTGCTTGTGTAAGTAATAGGCTAAGCCAAGCCACTTGCGTAAGTCCTCCTGGTTCACGGGAACCGGCCAGTCCACAATGGCCTTGACCTTTTCAGGATCCGCCCTAAGGCCGTGCTTCCCAATGAAGCACCCGATGAAAGGTATTTCCTCTGCGCCGAAGACGCATTTGTTCAAGTTGGCATACAACTTAGTAGTGCGCATGCACTCGAGCACCGCTCGCAAATGGTTAATGTGGTTCTCCACATCGGACCTCCCGTGCTCAGCACGACTATGGACGAAGATATCGTCGAAGTACGTATGAGTGTACGCCCGGTGGGACCGGAACAACTGCGTCGTAAGATGATTGAATGTTGCTGGCGCGTTCGATAGACCTTGGGACATGTCTAACCACTCCCAGAGCATACCACTCGGAGTACTCACTGCTGTGAGAGATATATCGCTAGCTCGCTCGCACGAGCAACTGATAATATCCATCGACCAAGTCGAATGCACTGTACAATGTACATCCCACGATGTTGTTCTGAAGAACATCCTTACGAGGAGTGCCGGAATAGTGGCGGCATTCAGCTTATTGAAAGCATACACGATGCGTCACTTGTCATTAGACTTTCGGACAAAGAACGTAAGTGTCGAGCGCGGAGCTTTACTCTCACGCACGAAGCTGACCTCGTGCTTAGCACGGAAGAGCGCGTCAATGACGTCACATTGCTCCCTTGGTAAAGGCCACTGCCGTGTAATGCAGTATTTGGTTCCGGGAACCAGGTAAATCTCATGACGCACGACTCGGTCCGGAGGCAGTCCGCCGGCAGGTTCTATGACACCACGTCGTGGTATTCCTTAATCAAAGGGTAGAAGGGATCCGATGAATCCTTAAGGATCGCTGATCCACTTCTTGCGCTAAGCGCCCGCTTCGTGTCCTCTATAGCTTCGTCCACGACGGACGACTAGTTCAAATCCTCCTCGGGTCGGATCATGACCACCTCGGCGAGGTCATTACCCTTTAAGGCTTCGCCAAACTCGGCGACGGACATCTCGTCCAGCTCTAGAATAGCTTCAACAGACGGGAGTCGCTCGAGACTGATGGCTTCATTAACATTCCCCTGTCATGCCGTTGACGAGTGTGTACAACTGCTCACTGCAGTCGTGTGAAGCCTCACCGCTCGACACGCTGGGCATCTCGTCCGTCGTCATAGACGCCATAGACGCTCGGTGTCTCCTCCTCCTCTCTCTCCTCGCCCGCGTACGACCGGACAAGGATGGCCTCGCGACATTACCACCGTCACTTGGCCCAGGTGCTAGCGCACCTTCACTCCTCAGAGAGGAAACAGTGTCATACAAGACACTCAACGGTGGGTCTTCGACCCTGCTAACACCGCTCGGCGGTTTACGTGCCGCTCCGCATTTGTCCATAGGACACAGCGGTGGGTCAACGACCCTAATAACACCGCTCAACAGAGGGGGTGCTACGCCTTGCGCACCCTCACAACCAACTGCAACTTCGTTGCTTACCAACTCGGACATTCCAATGTCTAGCGCCATGGCCGACTCGGTCATGTGCCCGCGCCAATAGCGCTTCTGCCTCTTAGTAGAGGTGAGTTCATGGCTCGCCAATGCTCCACTAGGAGACGAGCGCGTAGCGCCTAACGTTTTCGACTTCCAGTCGATCCATGGCTTGTGGCCCTCAAGCCATGCCATGCCAAGGATGTGGTCATACCTCCCATCCAGGTCTAAGGCCAAGCAGCGTTCAACGCTATCGAATGCTAAGAACTTCACATGAGTGGTCTGTACCTATACTGGATGTTCAAGGGTTAACCCATTGAACCTCCAGTATTCGTATAGACCACTCATAAGCTATAAGAAAAACTCTAATTCGAAAATGATTGGTTAAAAATATATATGCGAACATGCTAAAGAACAAATGTAACCTATAAAAAATTGTGTACTCTGTGAGACACAATATTTGATTGAATCGTGTCGTGGCAATTTCTCGTTACGGCTTCTTTGTATCCACCATGTTAGCAGAAACCTATGCAAATCTCACCACGACTATCACTAGCGCTGCCCAGGGGAGGGCGCATCTGCGCTTTGAGGCAGAGCCTATATATACACGCCTTCCATTCCCCTTATATAGCCGTGGAGAGCGTGAACAGCAACAACGGCACCTTTCACAGTGCCGCCCGACTGAGAAACGACTGTCTGGACTCACCCAGTAGCAACAACGTCTTGAGCCTCTGTTCGTTCGTGAACGCTAACGCATTGACTGGATAGAGGACCGTTACACCGACACCAAGGAGTAGAAGAGAGAGAAGCAGCAGTCTGAAGAGGCACGGCAGTGCAGACACAGGTGTACAAGTCGGAGCTGGTGGACGACCGCATCGAGACCAATTTGACGCGCACCAAGGAGCATGACGACACACTCTACATTGGGGAGTGCCGCACAGCTGAAGAATGAGTGTCTGGACTCGCCGAGATGCAACAACGTCTTGAGCGTCTACGCGAACGCGCACGCATTGACATCACTACCGACACGAAGGAGTAGAAGAGAGAGAAGCTGTAGCCGGTTGAGACACGGCAGTGCAGACACAGGTGTTCAAGTCGGAGCTGGCGGACAACCACGTCGAGACGTATTTGGAGCGCACCAA
>NBNE01001416.1:0-12710 GCA_002215365.1 Phytophthora megakarya | reverse complement strand
GAACTAAGACGTCTGACGAGCAAGGTCTCTCACTTTATCCCGACAAGTCACATGCCCCCTTCACGCTATTGTGATGGCGCTAGCCATGTAAACATTTCCGAACGCCTCAGTTCTCAGTGTTAAACAACTCTTCGAGGAAGTTGACGTGAATCCCTCCTTAGCGAAAAATGAAGCACCCCTCATCGAAGCACTACTACACGCTGGAGATGACAAAGGTAGCACTCTGTCTTCAACCGACGCTCCACAAGGCCCCACGCCGATCCAGTTACAAGGATACTTAATCGCATCTTCAAGACCGCTACTACCCAACAAGCGCAGGCGGACATTACTTCTAATCTATCCTCGCACTCGTTTAGGCGTGGAGACGCCCAACATGCTAATGGCGACTCTTCGTTAAGCGCCCAGTGGATTTTTGACCGTGGCAACTGGAATATGACTGCAACAAATAAGGCATTTGCCTACGTCTTCACCACAACAAACGACGATATGAGGTGTCCAAAGTTCTGAGCGACTGGAAGTCCTCCGAGACGCCGTGCATTCCATCTCTGTCAAGGTTTGATACCGCAACAAGAACTAGGATTCGAAAGATCGGCGCCACGCTGTTTGCTTCGAGCCTTGGTTTTGAAAACGCATCTCTGAATGTCGACAAACACGTCGCAGATATGCTTACAGCAATATTGATTCAGAACTTCCCTGAAACAAGCGAGCGCTATCCTATGAGCCCCTTTGCATCCCGAATCGATCGTGCCTTTTCACAGAGAACGTGAACTTGTTCGAGCTTCTATCTTGGAGCGTTGAACTGAAGAGGGAAACGAGCCAGCCTCCCCATGACGAGAAAGAGCCTTTGACACGTGAGATCCAACTGATCAACCACCAGAACGCAGTCATTTCCCAGTTATTGGAGACAAACAAAGAGCTCTCCCATCGCGTTGTTCAGCTGGAGAGACGTTTGTGTAGACCAGACACTAAAGTTTTCCAAGTGAACACGCGAACAATAGCGGACACGCACGGTGAAGTCGCATCATCCAGAATGCACGCAGCAAGTACTGCAAAAACTTGCTCTAGCAAGACGAAAGGGAAATCTTCTTCGAAGTCTGCACAAGCCGTCTGGTTTGAATGGTATACGATGACGCCTAGACACTGGGTCTCGTGCAATGACCGACAGTACAAGTCGCAAACGAAGCAGATTGTGGTGTTCATGAGATTGTTTCTGCCGCACAGTTTCAAGTTAGACCCTTCTTCAAGTGGCTACGCTGATTCGGTTCTTAGCGTTGGAAAAGAAGCTGAGCAGAATATGCAGTGCTTCTTGTGCTCTCGTGGAATGAAGCGCAAATTAGGTTCAGGTCTGCTCAAACATCTTCGCCTTCTTCTCCGCGAGGGCGCTTTAAAGGAATTGATTGCTCAGTACAGAGCACGAGTAGCTGTTGGACAGATTGTTGACCCAGCTCCAGAAGAGACCAGCGACAGCTTCTAGAGCTGTTACTCAGACAGGGTAATTGTGTCAAAACACTGATGAGTTTTTTTATAACTTCCCATGCGGATCGATGATATTCGATGATATTTTGACAAAACGCGAGAACAATTCAATCCTGTTCTTAGAGAGCTAAAGCTGTCTTACCTCTTGTGTTCCGTCGTTCAGCACTTGTGTTTCACGAGCGTGTTTTCTTAGAAAAGTGACGCTGACACTTGGCACACTTTCCGCCCTTATCGCTGTTTTCCTTGCGAAGTTTATCAATTCTCCTTGTCGGAGTTGCTGGCGCATGCGCGAGCATGATTAGAGAGGTCGCGCTTGGAGACACAGCGCTTGAAACAGCATGGGCATCGTTACGATTCCCACACAACAGCATCCGTCGCATTGGTGTCTTGATCTATCCCATCTACACGAATGAAGCAATGCAAACGAGTGTTTTCTTCCTCGTACGAGACACCTGCGTGGAGGAGATCACCCCGGAAGATAAGTAGCTGGCCGCGCTGGATCTCGATTGTTTCGGTCTTTGCTTGAACGGCTGCACCAGCAAAGCATCCAGGAACCGCGTGAAGCTTAGTGCCTTCCCCGAGAGCAATGAAAGCGGATGATTGGATCCAGGAATGCTCGAGAATGGCTTCGGCCGTCTTGAACATCTGAAAATCGCGATGGAGCTGCTGGATTTCGCCACCTGGCAGCGATTTTAAAGCGTGCCACTCCTGTGTCGCCACAGACCACTTGGGGTGGAGATGCGATATAAGTTCCACGATGATCTCGCTCACAACTCGGATGGCGGGCGAATTCTCCAGGCCTGGTTGCGCATAGGGTCCACCACGGACGGGTAGATAGTACGGAAAATTGGCTTGAAGGTAAGCTTGCTAACGTCGCGCATAACGAGATCAACGTCTCCATCGGTTAACACGTTGTCGATGAGGATGAAGCCCTGATTCCAGAATGTTGCAAGAAGTTCGATCTTCTTCTTGGGGTAGAGCGCCATTATACTCCCAGAAGAGGCGTCCCAGCTGCTAATCGGATTGTGTCATCGATCCGCGTGAACCGCATCTACATAAATCGAAGATTTTCTTTTAACCTCGCTGTCGGCTGCGTCGGTCATTGTCGGCCATTTTGCGCTATGGTAAAATGTTTGTATGGTGTTCGACAGTAGAATGCGTTTAGCCTGCACGTATAAAGCAGCACAAAAGGAGATAAGCGAACTGCAAGTTATATGTATGGATGTATATGGATGTGATGGATAAACTAACAGAGCCATGAAACGCGAGGGAACATTAAGATACACGAAGAGACGGGTGAATGTCCCGTTGGTGCACATTACTCGATTGCGACACATTGTTTCTTAGTCTCATCGCAATAATATTAGAGAAAATTTAGGAGATAGGCAAAGAGCGACTTAGCTCAGGAGACTCAGGAGACACCACTACACAGAGACAATACTCAATACAGGTTAGTAAAACAGGATACTGAGAAGGTAGAAAGAACCATTCACATCTCCGAGGTATAAGAACGCAGGCAACCCACGATACGGATAGCACAACGATGTTTGGCAGCATTAGATGATAAAAGTACTGTAATAAACATGAATGAAATGTGGCACGTGATGCAAGTAAATACTAGAACAAACACGAAACGGGTTACTGACACAACAAGATATTGAGAACGACGCAGTGCGGAGCGAATCACATAGACAGTGCACAGGAAACAATACAAAACCAATGCTTCCAACAATAAATTAAATTTTGCGCAACGGGTGGTTCGTGTGAACGTGCCACATGAGCGCACAGCACTCACCCGGTCTAGATAGAGGACGTGTGCGATGAATGTGTTGCAACATATGTACGGTAGCGTTTGATGCCGCAGAGCAGTGCAGACAGGCTACTTTGTAGTGGGGTGGGCGATGAGTAGTCGCGAGCGTAATGAGTCACAACTCAACATAAACTACCGCCACGTGCATGTGACACATAGCTAACACATCAGGTTGATTTAGGATGTGGAACGTTCGTTAAAATAGCTTAGGTGTGTGCGAGCTGTCTTTAACAATCACCCTACCAGTGTCTATGCATACTAGTACAGAATGCGTTTGGTACAGTTCACTGTGCCATTTTTTACGAGCATGAAAAGATTGCATGTGTAAATACTACATACGGCTTAGCCGTTTTATGTCTTAATTATATATGTAAGTCACCACTTTTAATATCACATAATAGGGCAACAGTAAATCCCGTTCTATAAGTCAAAAGTCGTGGGATAGTTTCACTATGATCTCCTTTTAACCATAGTATCTGAGTAAACATTTATTACCCATCTACTGCAAAGAAAATACCCCTGCCGGAGCGAAGAGGAATCGTGTTTCCCTCAGTTAATACTAACCATAAAACCTCCACCGCGAAGCGACAGCGCTTGGCTAGTTAAAAGAATAATAACACTGTAACGAATCCGTCCATCAGTCAGCAATTAAAGATCATCCATCTTAAGTGCGAATAAATTAAGTACGAAAGTCGACAGCGAACGTGAAGGACGAGTGTAATACGACTAACTAACCATTTTTTTTACTACCGCGAAGCGGCAGCGCTCGGCTAGAAATTATGAAAAAAAGCAGCACGATGCAGATTGGTAAATCAGCAAATGTTTCCACAGTAATCACTCTGCTTCAACTTACAGATAAATTTAAGGCACTTGGCTATTGAACTGTATTTGCATCATTTCCTATTTGTAAAAGTCGTTTTGACTTTTACAGGTAAGGATTACCAACTGATGAGTGACATGGGTAATCAGTTAAATGTTGAAGCTATACGATGCTCCCACCCACACGAACAAAAATATTTTTTGGTGAAGTGTGGCCGCAAAGCCATTTTCAATCAATGTTCTGGGATGGCAAAAAAATACACAACACCATAAATTCTGTTGAAGAAGCAAAATTATATCAATGATAAGTCATAAAAATGAAACTAGCCGGCTACTACCACAGCCCAATCGAACACCCTCCACCTCATTTTATGCGTACTTTGGCCGCTATATATCTTCAATTTCCCGCATTTACTTGCATCAAGCTATCTCGATACCTCGCAAACCCTAATGCAACAATCTAGAATGCCATTAGTCTCAGAAGTACTCAACTTCCCTGACATATGTTTTTGCGAGCTAATTGCCAACTTATCCGTTGTGTTGCTGACGTCTTTGCTGACGTAGACGATTCCAAATTAGGTGCCAAACACGTCAAAACATGGTTTGTGTAGTTGTGCCACGTGATTGTGGAGGTAAAAACTTCACGAACGATGTTGGCAACATGCTGTGATACCACCCAGAAGAGATCCACGAGTTCCAGTAGGGGAAGTGCAAAATTAGCTTGCCCTATTGTCCAATCGGCTGACAAATATCTACCGTACGTTATCTGCCCTGACGACATCTGTTGAACTTTTCTAAAGTTGCAGAACGACAACACGTTAATCACGTGCTAGCGATGTGAATGTCTTAGAGTCTACGATCTATGAGTTTCGTTCATGATGCTGGATTCTTTCACATTAATCATGTGTACAGTGAAGTGACAATTACATCTCATCAAGCCACAACAGATGTATCCGACAAAACGTTCGTGTGTTGTGGGTCTTTGCGGGTTCGTCTCAATAAGGAGTGCGGCTATTATGCTCGTTGGACTTCGATGAATAGCGAAAGTGTCATCGTGATTACGGTGCACTACTTTACGGTGCACTACTTCAATGAGTGCTTCGACACACCAGCATAGATATTAGAGGTGGTGGTGATCCTTCCAGGAAGTTATGGCTGAACAGCGATTGAGAACGTGCGTGCTACCATTACAACTTGTAGCCCCAGGATAAACAACATGGAAGAGGTCCTTACGGGATGGAATCTCAAGCATAACGAAAGTATGCAAGAACATGACTCCGAAACATGCATCGTCTGCTGCACATTTGATGTATTTAGCTGTTGGAGCAATTCTAGTATGGGAATTAGATTTTCGGCTGGATAAGGATTGTACTATAGCCGACAACAAATAACATGCATGAAGTGATGACGCTGACGCTGAAGACGAAGACGAAGAAGCAATGCTTTGATGAACTCGTTTGAAACGAATACGTAGGATCCTTTCAGCAAGGGCGCCGCATAGTCACCTAAGCCATTGTGTATCTACCTGATTTAGAGAATGGTCGAGTAGTTGTCCAACGTTTCGACACACTTGCGGTATACTTCCATCGTTCCCAACAGGAGCTAATCGGCTAAACCAACTTCATCTAAACAAAACCTTCTGTTGAAAGTTCTTACGGGCTGTCCGACCCATTGGGGGAACACAATGGTAATTCTTCATCGACCGACTTATGGAACTTAGAACAGGTTCTTGACGCTTTCTTTAAGTACTTATAGATAACGGAAGATATTCGTGCTGAGGAGACCTGCGATGCTCTCCAAGCAAAATAGAGTCGGTATCACTTCCTATATCGGAACAAGCGGTAATTCTACTCCCACATATACGGTTTCAGAGGACAGTACACATCTTATTGTTTGATATTGGACGATCTTGATTAGCCTGTGGGATAGGACTGTCCATGTTGCCGCTATGAATACGGGAAGCTTTAACAGTAGTTGACGTGGGACTAATTAACCGAAGTCCTACTGTGGGTCTCTCGTCAGTATATAGAAGCTCCATGCTACAGAAGAACGGATCCAACAAACGAATCCAGAATATCCTTCGAATAATTCACGACAATGTGTGCCTGTAAGCATAACGAAGGTGTGACGTACGAATTCCATCATCTCTCACAGTAGTGGTAATTTTTTTTGCGTAGACACATCCTCTGCTATGGTCATAATTCCGGTCGCCCTGCAGTTTACCTCAAAACCAATAATGCCCTTCCTTCGAAACCTTTACCAAACATGTTCTCTAGCTATCCTTACGCTCGTATGACTGTCACACTCACGCTTCTTTATCCCAGTCTCTTCTAAAAAATTGAAAATGGATATATAATCGATGCGTATTTTTTTTAAATACAGAATATGATTGTGAATATAAACGTGTAAAAAGAAGTTAGCTGTCGTGACTGACTTATATTATATATCACTACATATAATAAAAGTCAGTCACGACAGCTAACTTCGTTTTTGTATGTATTTTGAGTTGCGCCGGATGCTGTTCGGCCTTATGAACATAACAGTGTGAAGGCCTATTATGATAGCGAAGCCTCGGTCGCCGCAGGGCTCGACGAAGAGACAGGCGGGAAGCCTGACACGCGATCAACAGAGTTTTTGGTCGCTGGGGACGACGAAATAGACCCAGCCGAAGGCTCGGTCGACATGCTAGAATTGACCTACATCTCAGTGATGCAAAAATCGAAGCCGAAATCGCTTGTGGCAACAGGAGCGATGACGACGATTTGTACGAGCACATTCCGAAGGATATGGAACTAGCACACTACATATAGTATTGTGATTATGCATTTGATTACGTAGTATGGAAATAATCATATTTTAGTACTGAGTTTTGTACATAAAAGAGGAAGAATTAACCATATAAAAGAAAAAATGCAACGATTGTAAAGCGAGTGTAAATATATGTCTACTCCCCCAACCATCCATGCTCTACTTAGAATGTTTGCCTGGTCTGCTCATGCTGCGGGTGAAATACCGCCGCTGTGCCAACGGTACCGAGGTCCATCGCTGACGACGCTTGTCGACATCTCTGGGCTTGTAGTTTAGTGGGCCTGAAATGCATGGCTTAAACGTGTTGGCTTCGTGTGCGCTAAAGCGAGGACAATCGTTTGAAAAAATTGTACCAACATTATTAAAGTGATCGAGTAACCTGACTACACGCAACTAAATGATCCAAATCTACAAATTATGCCAAGTGCTGTATCTACAAGCTGCTCGACCTTTTGACAAGGAGAGTAGCGGTAGTTTTTACCTAGGCTTCATCGGCATCAAGGTAGACATGAACTGTGACAGCCTTCTATTCAAACTCAGAATGTTGACTACTAGATCTTTTGAGTTTTATGCTTAACCAGATACTGCGTTTTTGTGATCTTTAGACCAGAGGTCCGTAAATGGAGAGCGTCCAGTACTAGTAAGTTGTCCTTCTACATAGGAACCTGAAGCGAATCTTGAACGGGTTGGAATTTTGGGTCGTTAACAAGGTCAACGCGCAGAACAAATGAGCCCTTGTAGACTCTCGTATGCATTAACATAGCATGACACCAAACGATTATATCTGCTTGGAAGTTAGATCATTCAGTTCCAATTCTTATTTCTATATTCTAAATAAATTCTACTCATATTGTACTTTGATGAGCTTAGTATATACAGCGAGATTGTTTGACTTAATGGGAACATGACGTTGTAAAATACTCTTTTGTGCGAATGGCTACATCCATGACGTCCCATTGAAACGTCGGCGTCGGTGGTGGCCGTAAATGCAACTAAACCGCACAAGACGTGTTGTTCGTGGTATTGGCTTTGTTGAAGCATTGTGGCTGATTGGATATTCTAGCAAGCGTGTTTAAAGTGAATACATCCTTGTTTGCGCATAAGATGATTGGGTACCCACGTATTTTGACTTCTTATATATACAACTTGTACGTCAAGGACGAGGCCTATACGTGGACGATAAGGAAGCAAAACACCTCGGGAAAGGAGCTTGAAATGCATCCATCTACACCATATGTGGTGGATGTTTCATTTCAGCAAACAAGAATGCCGTCCGATGCCCACAGGAGTGCAAGACATACTATTTCAATAAAGCCAGTTCCCATGGCTATAAAGTTGAAGTGTCTGTGCTTCCTAGATGGCCTATTGATTGCACCAAGCACAACCCTGCAAGTGTTTCCGACACTGTAATTTTCCGACAATATATCTCTTTCGTTCGTAGGGTAATCCCATAGGAAGTGCACCATTATGATAAAAGTCCTCTTCGTGAGGATAACACACATAGTTACTACAAACTTCTCCAAGCTGATAACACAGACAACTATCGAGCGAATAGACGTCGTCTCCGCAGTATTGTTGAACATCGTCGTCGTGAGATCCAGGCAAGGAGTCGCCGCAATCGTCAGATCCGAATTAAAGCAGCAGTCGCGGCGATGCCCGCTGAAGATGGTTATGATAATCTATCACTAGGATATTAGTTATAATTTGTAGGGGTCACTTGGATTTAGTGTAGTGCTTAGTCTTTTGTTTGCTGCGTCAAAATGGAAACAGACTAGATCATTTACGTTTTGCACGTGGTTTTGTCGTTAGAGCGACTGCAATGAACAACGACATAGTTCAATGCAAGAGTACTCAGTACAACATAGCAACTCAATACAATACAACAGTACCGAATCCCGCAGCTACAAACGAGGCGCTGCAACAGTCACGTCGTTTCTGACTTAGAGTCTCTACTAAGTTACTAATCTAAGCTAGAGACCTAATGTAACATTACGAGCTAGTTTTCGTGCATTTATTTAGCATTTGATAGCGCCCTCTAACAATCAGATTCATACGTGCATGTTAGTTGATACGCTATAAGCTATCCCGCTCGACGATGAATCCGAGTAAAGTACAATTTAGTAAAGCAACCGATTTCAGACCGATCACAATAACTCAAACCCGCGGCGAGTTTGACATCAATTCAATAGTGGATATAATGCTCTGGGCAACATCTATGCTTTGCAACCAAGGGATCGATATCTCGCAAGGTATGGAATCAGGATCAGACCCTGAGAAACTTCGGAAGATGAATTTCAAAATGCCGAAAATGTCAAACTGTGTTAAACTGTGTTATTTTTGTGGAACAAACGCGGATATTACCGAGTTTTATCGTGTGGTTCGGTCTGTCATCTACGGTACATAAGAATAGTGTTACAAGTTTTGCATACAGTACATCCGGTGGTATCGAAATCACCTTTTTCGCATGGGATCATTTGAAAATGGGATGGAAATAAGCCATGGTCCCAGTTTGGACATTAATAACAACAGGTAAGTTATGGTTTACGGAAGTTATGGTTTACGGTTGAATTTATAAACTTTAATATTATTAAAATAATACATTGCAATTCTGCAATCGCTCATTAGAGAGTTTAAGGCCCGTTCTCAACCGGAGTGTATTTTTGACGCGTGCGTTACATGTGTACCCTACTCCTATGCGCTCGGTTGAGAATGAAACCGGTCCATTTTGATTGGCGGAGCACTGCGCAATATTAGCCAATAATCGGCTGGGCATTCTATCCACGAATCACTTAAACAAGAATCCCTCTATCTCGATACACCCAGGTTCTCTGCTAAAGGCGATGGATACGGAGAATGATCAAGCACCTGTAGCTTGCAATCTGAGTCGAGAGCTTGCTCAAGTTGCACGCCCCCACCTCCTTCAAACCCCGAATCCTCTGTCGTATCCAGTCATCGAAGCATTTCTCCCGTTAGTATGGAAGGACCATCTCATCAAGTTCCTAATGGGACGCAATCGGTGCCACTGACGCACGAGGATACTCAAGCCGCAAACTACATTCCTACTACTTTAAGTGGCACCATCATGGAGGGTCATTTCGCGTGGGAACGCTACGAGCATATTTCTCAAGATTTTATTCGGAAGGAATGCACGCTACGAGAAATTAAACTCAATATCCGGACAAATAAAGCTGATCGAATCAAATGTCTGCGTCATTACGACGACCTCATCAATAATCGAGGTGCAGGGCACATTGTAGCATCCGCCATGGCTGCCGGTAATACGCGACGAACCAAGCACTACTTATCCCGCCTGGCGAACGTCGTCATGTCAAAGAACATGGTAACGAGACTCATTGAAGTCACGGGTACGTGTACTGATATTAATGTTGATATTGATATCTAATTGAGTGTTCTTGTGCAGGGAAAAACTTTGATCGTCCTGATTTAGACGACGTACGGGTATCGGAGAAAGCTCTATTCTGGCGATCTGTTGAAGCCGCATACAGGATTGACGATGAGGAGTATAGCGGTCTAGTTGCAGATGACCTCGACTTTGATGGAATCGACCCGGGAACATATCTAATGTCTCTTGTTAATGACAGATACGACCTGAAGCACTGAATTGTGTTCGTGGTGGTATGTATGAGGAAGATGAGTTCGACTCGCTCGCCCCTGCTAATGCTAATCCAACCCGCGAACGTCGCTACGTGACACCAAGCCAGCAAATAGGCTACAACAAGCGGCCGTTGCGCTCTCCTAACGTCAAGGCTACTCAGAACAAGAAACAAAAGTCGGAGGCCGAAGCAATGGATGCACTTGTTACTCTCATTACAAGGATTACAGCAGCGCGGGAGACAGAAGTGGCGCTTGGGAGAGAACAAGACCAAGAGATGCCTGTACGAGTTCGCTCCGAGCACCATAAAATGCTGGATGACATTCGAAAGCGCATCAGCTCCATAGAATGCGAAATGAGCTCTGCTGCAAGTCCTATCAAGCTGCGACTGCAAGGAGACTTGGAGTTTTTCTTGAAGAGCGACAGCGAATCATGGATAGCGTTCGTTCACTAAACGATTAACTGTAAGCCATACCAACACACGTAATCGGAAAGGTTGGGATGTACTAACAATTACATACGTTTGAATTAGCTTTGATACATTTTTGTTTTGGAATAATTTTGATTATGGGTGGCCTGTAAATGTGAAACAGCGAATCGTGATATCGGAGAGCAAAATTGGACGTTAATATACAGAGCCTATCGGTGTGAGATCAACGTGCTATCAATGATCTCATATAATCAATGCAAATTTGTCGACCAAATGTAGTTCAACGTATTAGCGCTGCCTAAGATGATCCGACCCTCCTCCACGGTTAGATTGGATTGTAGCAATTTCATCAGTGCCATATAAACGTCTTCTTTAATTTTTTGGTAGTATATATTCATCTATTGCGAGTGGTTCTACAAAGTATCCAAGTATATGGGCTTTCGCACCTCCTACCATAGCTAGAACACCTTAAGCGACGAATTCAATCTACACCTCAGCTGACGTTCTGTTCATTAACCATACACATATCATAATTGCAACAGAGTAAACGTAGTTTGTCTATCTCACTGAAATAGCTGGCTTTTGTGGACGTCGATAAGCACCGCTTTCTACATCTTTGAAATTTGTTGTTGAACACATTCTCTACAATATTGCTGTTCAACATACATATATGCATTTAGTTGACTACATCGCAATGACACTGTTTAACTTGATGCGGGACCGTTCTAGCCATAAAGACCTTATTCACGGTGTATCATGACAGCACTTAGTTTTGGTATTAACCCCAATTTTCCAGTAAGAAAACACCACGAAGAGTGTCGTACAATTAATTAGTCTGCATTGAACACAACTATCGACGATTCGTATTATTGATGCAAAAACTTCTGTCAGCACATGAGATGAAGTTGCAATATATAAATCTTACTGAATAACTGAATTAGTTAATGTGCTGAATTGTGAAACGCTGTGACGACTTGAATCGCAATCGCAAAGTGATTACTCGTTGCAACATAATTCACGTAGCAAGTTAGGTTTTGCCCTCAGTTAATGTGTAATAGAATTTTTATTTCAACTCTAAACCATAACGATAATTGGGTTGATTAGACAGGAAGGTTAGTGTCTGTATTTTATCATATATATATATCATTTTGATACAATGTGTACGGTTGTAGTGTTGAAGATGTTTAATCCGAAGTTGAAGGTAATCAAACATTCATAACTTAAGCGTACGACCTCACACACAACCAACATACCGTCGAAATCTGACTTTTTGCCTCACTCTCGGTCTTGAGCTTTAAGAATTCCAGCCAGCTGCAGCAGGGAGAAACTTTTCTGAGGATTTTGCACCGTCGCAAGGCTGCAATACTTGCCTACACGAAAATATCGTCATGATCGCCGTATATTTGAAGCGATGAGCTTCCCTACAAAGGGCTTGTAAATGCGGTTGATTTTGAACTACTTTTATCGTGCTTTGTCTCTCTTTCGTATCCGATGAAAGTGTAAGGACGATGCCGCTTGATGGTGTAATTCAGTAGCTCTTTCAACGTGTAAGTGGAAATCGTTTAAGTTGTAGTTTATGAATACTATTTGGTAGGAAAGATCGGCGTGATTCATTTCAGCTCGAGCAATAAAACGTTAAGTCCCTCCATGTCAATATTATATCGGTAATTATGGTGCGAGATCCAACCCCCGTTGTGTTCTCATTCGTGAAACAATATTTACATCAATTTTATCCACAGCGCGAACAATAGTCA
>NBNE01001415.1:0-12715 GCA_002215365.1 Phytophthora megakarya | reverse complement strand
AGGCCCTGGTCTAAGTAAAACCGTTCTGACAATTGGCCAAGGGATCGGGTACGGCCAGAACGAGTTTGTAGTCGAAGTAAACTAGTTCTGAAGTTGATTCCGAAGCTGGAGGCTGGTCAGAACGAGTTCTGAGTCGGTCTGTCGCCTCTACCGGTGCGGTACGAAGGATGCAAAGTCGGCGAAGGTAGCAATTAGCTCAGTCTACAACATTCCGCACACACCTCTCGTCGTGATCCAGCAATCGCTGCGGTCATGTATACACCCCACAACACCAGTCAAATTCCAAGCAACGATCGTATCGTCCAACTCCCAGCGCTCCCTTCGCTCTTGTCGGGTAGCACGTTTACCAACGATCTTTTGTCTGCGACTGCACAAGGTCCAGCAGAGCGATCTCCAGCCCTCGGAGCTGCTCCTGGTCACATCTCAGAAGCGTTGTCTGCACTCTCAGATCATGGATCTAGTCACTCACAGCATGGAGTCGACAAGCGCAAAAATGCTGCAAAGCCGAGGAAAGGCAAGAAAAAAGCTAAAGCTGCCGGCGGATCTCCTCCCAAGCGCTTTGTGTGGTCGAATGCTATGATAACAGCCCTACTGAACATGCGCTTTCAAGACGATCAAGTCAAGAAGAGAGTTGAACGTGCTGACACAAACCGCAAGAAGGCGCTTGCTTGGCAGTTTTTTGCGAGTCGGCTATCGGATGAGTTGAACGTCGTTGTGAGCAGCGAACAGGTATGCGGCATTTCACCGCTGATGTTGTCAAATCTAACAATGTTGTGAGTTTACAGGTGCTCAACAAATACAAAAATAAAAACTGAAGTGTGAATACAGACAAGGAGTGATTGCTCGCTCTCATACAGGAAATGAAGGTCAAGAAGACGATTCTGAGCTTTGGGGCATTTTGACAAGTGCCTTTGGTGGGCGAACCGGGATAGGGGGGACGACGATAGCTGATGGTGACACCGTATCGGACGAGACGGACGAGGAGCTGTCGTTCGACTCACAAGAAAACCGGCAGAGGACATCCATCACCCCAATTGCTAGCCTCGCGGAGGCCATGAAAGATGGCATGAGTGCTATCGCGGCATCGTTGGGACCAGATGACAAGCTTGTCGACGTCCTTCAGGAGCTGCGTGCATCGCAGGTGACTTCGCAAGATTTACAGAGGCAGCAGTTGATCTTGCTACAGCAGCTTGTTATGAAGATAAACTCTTCGGATTAACTGTTGGCATAGGTGCCCCCTGCAGAGATACAATGCATGAAATACACAGAGTTTTACTGAGAAAATATCAAGACGTCCTACTAGCAAATACGATTCGCAGACTACGTCGCTTGCTTGCTACCTGCACGCTTGTCTTTCACAACTTGCAAGAGCAGTAACTATTTGCTGAGCAAAATGCTACATCTATTGAAAACGCAAAATGTTGTCGTGGTTTATCTACAACGAGAAAAGATATTCCATTATGTCCGTCTGCTTGGCCAGACCTTGAGCGTGGCTGAGTTCATCTTCGCTTGCTAATGCCGAAAGAACAGGGACAGGAGCTCGTTCGGGGTCCTGTCCAGTGACAGGATACGTGTCCTTCAGCTCAACCATTAAATTGTGGAGAACGAGACAGCTAACAATTACCCTCGCGACGGATGTAGGTGTTTTTTGCTGCACCTTCCCCAGCAAAATACGGTAGCGGTTTTTTAGAATTCCGAAAGCTCTCTCAACTGTTATTCGCGTCTGGGAGAGCTTGTAGTTGTATCGCCTCTTCTTGGGGCTTGAGGCAGCATCAGCTTCGTCAAATGGTGTTAGAATGTGACGGAATATCTTGTACCCAGCATCGCCAAGGAGATGCATACCGCTGGGAATTAATGTGTTGTTGCGCAAACCGGATTGATTCCACAGAGCCTGATCATTGATAGAACCAGCACGAATGCAGTACGATCTGAAACGGGTTGTATGATCTACTACCGCCTGCATATTGACGGCCGGGAAGTTTTTTCGGCAGTACCAGCCTTCATGTTCAGCAGGACGAGAAATCCGAATCAGTGAGCCATCGACAGCCCCGACAACGTCTGGGAATCCTGAAATACGCTCGAAGCCAGTTCTTACACAGGTAATTTCGGCCTCGGTGTGTGGCATGTAGATCACGTGCCTTGCCATGCGCTGTAATACCTTCAACACTTGGTTAATGTAGATCACAGCACTAGACTTGGACATGCCCATGAGAGATGCAGCGCTGTCGATCGTGCTGCCGGTAGAAAGATAAACTAGCGTCACGGCCACGCGTTTGTGGATACCGAACTTGGCATTGTGATGAATACGGTCTTTCCAGTGCTGCTGAACACGAGTCACCACGGCAAGAAAGGTACGCTTGTCACAGCGCATTTTGTGATGGAACCACTTGGTCTTTTTACTATTCATGGCCTTGTCGAAAGCTGTAGATGGGAACGTATTGACATGCTCTCTTGGCATTCCACCGAGCCGTCGACGGTCACTGCACAAAGCTGTGACGGCTGCGCAAACGCACTGCAGCACACACAAGACGGCCACCGTCGCTTTGACTGCCATTCCTCCGGGAACGCTGGGTCAGTTGTCAGTTGTGCTGGGTCTTCTTTTCTGGAGTGAAAAGAAGTAGTGCAAAAGAGGGTAAATATCGGGAGAGAATGCAAACTCGTTCCCACTTCGGAACGCCTCACGGAGGAGTTCTGAGCACCCGATAGAGAACGGGTGTTGTGCCAGAAGTCGTTCCGACTACTCCGAATGTTTTGACCAATGAGCACTTGTTATTTTCCGGAACGAGTTTCAGTTTTTCTACTTAGACCAGGGCCTAAGTAACGAATATGTGGTATGCGAGCTATTAACATCCTGTAACTTGGGCAAGACTGTCTTCAACCACGAATGGAGTATGGCGTACTACATGTATTATCAATTGTAAATTTTGCGAGCACTGAGGCTTTCCGTTTCTTACGATAACTTGAATTTAAATGAAGAATTTCTAGATCAGATGCAAAGAATTCCATACCAGTTCGGTGTCCGTTGATATTTTGATCAATAAACTAAGAGACTCGAGAATTGTATCATCCCATTTTCTTCAGTTCATGTAAGTTTCACTAAACGGCTCGAGCCCATGATCCCATAATGTGCTTACTCAAACAAACAATGTCTGCAATCGGAGTAGCGGCGTCTCAGTCATCAAATGGTGCGTCATGAACGCGCCGACAAGAACCAATACGTAGGAACTGGCTGAAACGGGAACTTGACACCTGGTGTTTATTCAAAGACTTGAAGTAGAATTGCCCTCGTTTGACGCAACTTTGCCGCTGAACGGCACAAAACTTTATTGGAACTTCCATGTTAGTAAATTTCGGTAACTCGACTGGCTAAGGTGTGAAGTTTGGATTTCTGCCCGTGTTTATCTTCGTGTTCAATGTGAGCGGTAACAATGCGAAGGTTTGGATATTCGCGTTGTAATTCTCCGATGGTAAATGTCGACACTGCAAGAGTTACCAGACACAACATTTCCTCCATAGCCCCTCGATTGAGTAATTTGCGAATACTTTTAGCAACTCGAAATCTTCCCGCAGTATCCGTGAACGCGTAGAATAAAAACACATTATGTGTTGTTATTACCGAAGGTAGATCGATCATCTCCACTTCCGGAGAACCAAATTGTGGTAAATTGAGGTTGATGTGTCCAATTGGCAATTCCGGTTCGATCGTCTGGAAGATAGAAATCATTGGTGAGCCCCCTGGAGCGATAGCTACACCACATGAAGCAATATTGTGGGTCCAAACGAGAACTTCCTCGACGATTGAAGCTATAAGGCGATCGCAATAGTCGCGAAACACAGAATCGGAGATGTTGCAGCTTTTCAGCAGCGGAATGAGTTGTTCGGTTGGTTCCAAAGCCACTTGCACAACAGTTCGAATGTCGGATTCTGACTCTTGTTTGTCTCGCGGTCTTTTGGGGTGTTTGGCTAGTGGGTTTTCGTGTTGACGAGCTAACACCAGGTCGCGATGTTTGTTCAAATTGCAAATTGCTGAACGTGTTACTCGAAATTCCTTCGCAAGTGCAGATTGTTTCTCACCGTGGTCGAGACGTGCGAGGATTGAACGTCGATCGATTTCACGCAGATATCTCGAACTCTTTTTGTTGGAGCTGGTGTCAAATTCGTCGACGAAAACTGATGAAGGAGGGTGCAGTGGCTTTGGCAGAGCTACTGAGAGTCCCATTGATATCGGTGTCTGAGGCATAAATTGTGTTGCAGCCTCGTAACTTCTTTCAAAAAGCACATTTTCTCCTTCCATCGTCATTTGCATTGCATGAGCACGCGCTTTGGAAGCTGCAAGGCGTTGTCGTGGACTGGTTCGTCGTTGTCGACGATTTTGCCAAGTGCTTTCATCCTCGAAATCGCCCAAAGGGAGCGAAATGGGATCTCGTGGGGCGTATCTGCTTGTGGAAATCGATTTGTACGGCGACCAGCGACTTGAATTATTACGCGGTGACGTTGAGTAATGACTGCGAACGTGAGGATCTGCAAAAGCGGATTCCGTCGTCGACAATGATACTTGCGGAAGTGTCTGCGATCGGCATCTCTTATTAAAATACCTTGAAAGACTTTTCTGCTCGTACACAGCAATTGGATTGAGAGTATTTTGCTGAGGTCGGTGTTCCTGTACTTGTCGAGAGAACGACATTAAAGAAGCCATACTAGGCAGCTTCGTGTGGAATCCCACACCTTCATCATACGATCTTCCTCTGGGTCGGTCTTGAAAAGAACGAAAGCCCTTTGAATCCGAAGATGCTGCTTGATACTGCCTTGTGTCGTCACCACTTAATTCGTGGGAGTTAACGGACCTGCTGATGTATCCCGGATGGCTATGATGCTCGTGAGGGAACATTTCGAAATGGTGGTTCTCGAAAATGCAGCCGCTCAATGTTCTGCTAAGAGTATTTTGCGATAGTCAGGAGATAGCTTGATTCAACGAAATACAGGTGCGTGGCAACACAGTATACAGGCCATGACACGAGTGGTTTCGTTTCAGATTTCATTTCGGATGTTCGACCACGACCACAAGACTTTCACGCTAACCTGCAAGTAATTCTAGACCTTCGATGCAAATCAAGGACCTGATTTTCCTTTCGTGATACGTTAGTTGTATCTGGCTGCAGCTCTTTCAAAACTCTACGATGGCAAAACGAAAGCGATTATCCGATTTTCCAGCTCATGAGATTGCTCGGTAGTTGCCACACTGCGGAATTTTTCACTCTTGTCATCATATCACTCTGTCTTGTTGGTACCTGACGATTTGTGTTTTGGTTACGGATGGATATGAAGAAAATTCGCTAGAGCTGTGGTGGTTTTACGAGTTCACAATTGTTAGACATCGGCAGATGAGGATGTGAAAGTCCAGCTCCAACGCAGAGTTACTGGATCTTCGGTTGATTTGTTTGACATTTCTGCACTTTCGTCGAAACTATACTTTATGTCCAGAGTACGACGAGCTTCAGTACCTAGTTGCGCTCGCATTGGTGGATCTTCGGTTGATTTGTTTGACATTTCTGCACTTTCGTCGAAACTTTATGTCCAGAGTACGACGAGCTTCAGTACCGAGTTGCGCTCGCATTGGCACCAAGTACATAATTTCACTGACAATGATTCGTCTCAAGTCAAACACGTGCAGTCGAGCCACTGACCACAAAACGAACGGGATGAACGCGAGTGTGGAGACCTCGATCCTTAAGTTTGAGGATTCATGATGTATTAATCTCGCAACTTGACGATTCCGATTCCCACAAGAACATTTAATATACAGTACACAGTGAATTATCGTGGTTACCACACTTGAGCACAACCATGATTCTACAGATATGAACCTGTTACCGAGCTGAACAAATAAAAGTTCTTGAGATGCGGCAGATTCGGATGAGGTCGATATACCCGTCCCATACAAGTATTTTTGAGCTCTCGGTGGGTTTGGGATAGTGCTGTCTCTAGTGTTAGGGATATATCTTCCATGGAGGTGGGGAGGGAAGGCGTGTCAGCAAATTTGAGCCATGTTTTGCCTGGAAATAGCGAGTGGGTTCTTCTAGCCGTTGCTTGGTAGTCGATCATGGGACATTGGCGAGCAGCCATTCACTATTCCCTTGACATATTTCGATTGACAACTCCGCGTGATGCCGTCGCTCCTAGGTCTGCGTTTGGGCCGCTATGACCCGGCAACATCGAAGCCTTCTAGAGGTTGGTGCAACGAAGTTCCTTTTGATGACGATGATGCCGAAATTGAGTGGGAACAATACATTCGACGCCATCGATACATTGAAAACAACCAATTCAGCGACAATGAAAGCATCGCAAGCCTCAAAATTGAAGAAGCAAGTGAAGAAGCGATCGAAGATGAAATCAAAAATTCTCAGCACGAAGTTTTTCGCGATAGTCTCGACTCGGACACGCCAAGATACCTCATTTCAGCACCATCATTTCGTTTTTTGTCGCTTCCGGTTAGAGTGAGTTCTGAAAATGTATCGACAGTCGACGATATCGACAACAATGAGGTGATAGACAACAGTATTATGGCGGATAACAATGCTGAAGAAGTTGCTCTAGAGACTACACGTATAGGAGACGACGTTGTGGATGAAAAGGATTCGATCCCGGAAGAACTCAGCGACGAAGATGACGATATGATATTTGCTTTAACACCAGAGACGTGTCCAGGACCGCCATCTTCACCTCATCCGGTACAGCAACAACTCCCACCAGAGTCTCCTGCATTGAGAATATTTGTTGCTACGTGGAACATGGCAGCGAAAGACCCATTCGCACATCGGAGACGCGGTCAATACATTGGTGATGACCTGGCTGCAGAAGCATTGCAAGAGTTGCTGCCACTTGGATATGACATTTACGCTATTGGTACTCAAGAAAAAGTCACGAAACATTTACACGCAGCAGTATTAGCGCGAATCCAGCAATCAAATAATCCAGAAACTTCAGGACAAACGTATCAACGGTTAGTATTAACTGCAAATCGGAAATGGATGAAGAACCGAAGCAGAAAACGCGAGTGTCAGCATTTACGAACGTACGAATCCTCGGATTTCGGCAGTTCGGTAGCAATGACGACATTTTGCGGCAACGAATTGCCTTGCAACATGTGCAGTCCAAATGTTACCGAGCCATACAACACTGCTAGTCCCCGTGCTAGTTTTTCCTGCGCAGACACTATCCCAATTTTACAACCGGTTGCCTTGCAACATGTGCAGTCCAAATGTTACCGAGCCATACAACACTACTAGTCCCCGTGCTAGTTTTTCCTGCGCAGACACTATTCCAATTTTACAACCGCAAGCCAACGGTTTACGCTGCTCTTGGTGGAACAATCAGGACGAAGAGAAGGAAATTCGAGGACACGGCGATCACGCATTGATCCGACGAAAGTCGACAGGTTTATCTCTTTATTACGCAAGGCATCTCCATGGAAAAATTGAAGTCGTAGCCGCAGGATCACACAAATTTACCGGTTCGAAAGGCGGCATTGCAGTCACCATCCGCATTGCAGGCGACCCACAGACTCTTACGTTTGTAAATTGCCACCTTGAAGCGAATCGACTCGAACGGCGAAATTTACCGGTTCGAAAGGCGGCATTGCAGTCACCATCCGCATTGCAGGTGACCCACAGACTCTCACGTTTGTAAATTGCCACCTTGAAGCGAATCGACTCGAACGGCGACGAAGACAATTGGTCAAACTTTTTCGTGAACTCCCTCGATCTCTAGGCCAACCACGACAAACACTCGCAACGTGCAGCGATCACATTGTCTGGATGGGAGATTTCAACTATCGGATCCGATCACTGGACGGTGAGGAAGTTCTGCATTTACTAAGTGCCGGTCGACTGCAAGAGCTGCACGATCACTACGACAGTATGGCAGATGATTTACAATACATTCCAGGCTTAAAAGCGTTCCGTGAGCCGGTGAAATGGCCCACGTTCTACCCAACTTACAAAAAGGTCGCGAGTAGATCTCGCCTACCGTTGAGTGGATCTACCACCGGAACGGGCAGCGACACCCGATGGGCGCAACATGTGTACAAAACAACCTACCGCGAACCGTTCTACAAAGGAGGACGGATACGTGAACGTGTACCCGGATGGTGCGATCGTATTTTATTTTGCTCTAGAGAAGGAGGCCTGTGGGATAACAACCTACCGCGAACCGTTCTACAAAGGAGGACGGATACGTGAACGAGTGCCCGGATGGTGCGATCGTATTTTATTTTGCTCTAGAGAAGGAGGTCTGTGGGAGAATTGTTTCAAAGTAGAACAAGCAAATTGTTCCGATGCCAGTCGAGGCGCCAGTAGTTTCAGCCCTGACGCGGTGCGAGACAATTACCGTGCACTCAACGACGAACTACGCGGCAGTGACCACAGCCCCGTATCATGCACGTTCCTCTGGTCCGTGCATCGCTAATAAAGTAATACAGTACAAGTTGAAGTTGACCACCTTATAACTTTACGTTGAAGATATTCAGATATTCATCCCCTTATTTTACTCCTCAATATTTAAATAGTCTCTTTAACTTAATTCATCATTCAAATCTAATACTATACATCTCCAAACATTATCAAGTATACATATCCGGATCGACTAAAGGATCGCACCATCGTCAGTCTGCCTCCTCCTGAGTACAGTTAACACGTGCCCATGACGTTCCTCTCGCGCTCTTTACGTGCTGCGCGCTTCGCTTCGTTCCACTCCAGTACGGGGTCTCTACGTACGCGTGCAGCTCAGTCGGGTGCAGCAGCTTTCGGCTCGAGCGACAGTTCGGCGCCGCTCGTCAGTGTGAAGAATGTAGCCAAGTCTCAAGGCCATTTGGACGTGTTGTTGCCACTTCCGGGGGTCCCCGGGCTGACGAGGTTGGGGTTGGACGACGCTAATTCGAGTGTGCAAGACCTAATTGAAGCGGTGAGACACGCCGATGCCTCTTTGAAGGCCGTGGAGATTGCCTCAATTGAGGGCACGAAATTGGCACGCACTGTTCGTCTGTCGGAGCTCACGTCGATGCCTTTTTGTGTGAGACTGAACCACGTGAATGTATTGGTGGAAAATGACGACGTTGCCTTGGATGAAAAACGAGCGAGGGAGGAAAATGTGGCGTTTGCAACGGTGAAGGCGGAAATTGAAAAAGATCCGCGACTAATTGTAAGTTCGAGATTCTTATTTAGTGGCGATTTACTAAAAGTCGCTATGTTTTAGCTGCCACTGTCGGAGTTTTACCGAATGTGCCATAATGCCGGAGCAGAGGAAGCAGTGGCCACCAAGTGGTTGAGGGAGTTGCAACGCCGCAATTTGGTGGTGCATTTCGATCGATCTAGAAATGCTCAACTGGAAAATGCCGTGATTTTACGACCATACGTGAGTCCAATCGTTTTTATTTTGTGGTAGTTAAAGAAACTGATTCTGTTTCTTGTGATGCAGAGCTTGGAGAGTGTGTTGACCCTGCAAAACTCACTGGATTCGGAGCTCTACAACATCAAACATGACCGCAAAGTGAAGGAGAGGGAACTTGAGGAACTTCAACATTCGCTGAAAAAATTGCAGCAAGTGGATGACGAGGTGCATTTGGCCGCTCGTCGAATGCCGAATGCTCAAAAATGGGTGGGGTTGACAGGACTCACGGGGTTCTATGGTGCGCTCATGTACTGCGTCTGGGATGTGTACTCGTGGGACGTTATGGAACCGATCACGTATTTCATCGGCTTCACTGCTGTGTTGGGCAACTCATTCTACTCCACCATCACGAAAAAGGTATGTTCACAGTATCTATCTCTCAATGATGATACTTTCTAACTGTTGTTTTTGATGTTTTTTTCGTTCAGGACCCAACATACAGCAACATGTGGCAGAAGCGGTACGTGGCTCGTGTGGAGATGTTGAGCAAACAACGCAAGCACAATCCAGCCGAACTCGAGAAGGTCAAAGCTCGTGTCGCTGACCTCGAGAACGACATCACCTTGCTGTCTCACTGGGAGAAGGTGGACGTGATCAACCCGAACATGCACTGATTTTACTTCATCGAAAGGTAAATAACTGTGTAAAATGGCGACTTCAACATGTTGAGTGACGCGAACGAAGCTTTCATCCAACATTGCAGTCGCATGTGGACATGTTTTCATAAAATCGTCCAACTAGATGTTTAAAACTCAAATCCTTTTTTCATCCAATCAACACCCATCTTCTAAAATATCCACCAATCATCTGCCAAAATCATAAAATAAAACGTCATTTGCAAAACGGAAGTCACCCGAAAAGATCCAAGCGAAGATGGCGGCGAACCAGAGCATCAAGGAGCTGATGGCGGCCGAGACGAAGGCTTCCAAGGTCATCAGTGAAGCGCGTCAAGGTGTGTACTTATCATCTAACTTTTTATTAAGAAAAACGTACTAAATACTATAAATTTCTTATCTAGAACGTGGCGAACGTTTGAAACAAGCCAAACTGGAAGCCGAGGCGGAGATCACAGCCTACCGTAAGCAAATGGAACGCACGTTCCAGATGAACGGCAACACTGACGTAAGGGAAACCTCAAAAATTTAGAAATCGGCGGGAGAGAGAGCGGAAATCTTTATTTTTGACGTTATTATTATGTTTTGCTAGCTGATGGGAGACGATCCGAGCATTCTGGAGGAGGAAACGCAACGTGACATCAAGAAGATGCAGTAGGTTTTGCTAATTGTTGTTTATTTTTTAATTTTGCTGATGGTTTCTCTTTATTTTTTATTTTTTAGGGCCGAGTTCCAGCAGAACAAGCAGTCAGTCATTACGATGATGGGACAACATGCTGTGCGTGTGCAGATTCGTGTGCCTGATGCTCGTAAAGCTTAAGTGGGAGGAAATAGGAGGTGAAACGAGGAGTTGCTAGTTGGAAATGGGGGAGCTGCTTCTTATTCATGAATCACACAAGATACTTGTCTTTTATACCGACATAGTGATTTTTAGACATGGATGAGACTGTATTTTGGACACTTCATCGACTTATTGTGCTGATGAGGGTGTGCAACATATATGCCGAATTGTTTGTGGCAACTTGCAAACTATGCTCAGCGACAAACAATGTTTTATTTTATAGAAACCCAAACCAAAAGTTGTGATGATATTTGTTATGCAAACAGAGGAGTTCAATTGTATGTATTGGAATGAAAGGGGAATATGTAGAATAAACTCGTATTAGAAAACTAATGGTTCTTTCAACAACTCGGATTCTACATGTGCTTTACAAGAAAGAAAGCAATGTGGGTGTCGACCAAACAATGTGAACTTTTCTACATGTACAACGCATTTCTGGATACAATCCAGTAGAAATGTTACACCATGACTCGAGTACATTCTGCAAAAGAAGTCATACCAAGATAAACCAAGTGTAATAAGAAATCCTTCAACAATCATCCTCCATGAACCTAGTTTAGCCATCTGTGCTCATTACTGTAGTTAACGGATAAATTCAAAGAGAAATCGAGTGTGGCTCAAAGTCTTGCAAATTCAAGAGCATATTGGGAAAAACGCTACTTCGAAGTATTGAGTTTATGGATCGATAAATAAAGGTTACAAAGTTGATGGCGACAAACCCTAGAACAGAACGAAATGTGTGTCCTTGTAAAAAAATACCTCGAAGTATTTTTATCCGGGTATTGCAACTTTCTTCTTACCCATGAACTCGCCGTACAACAAATTATCTTGGAGGCTACGATATTACATTTTATTCTGTCACTCTCGACTTGGAGTAACCTAGCGCCGCACATATTGGTAAGTAGGGCATTCTTTCTCGATCGACTCGTTGATCACTAGCAACATATTTCAGTCGATGAGGTTTCCTACATGTAGAATTATTCCACAGTGAATTATGCTCTACTAGTGATTCTTCGCTAACTTTTTTGTTAAATTTTGTCCCTCCGAATGCTCACCAAAACACATAATAAAGCAAAATTGCTTCCTGCAGCGACTGAGAACAGCACCTCGGTCAGGTTCTCTACGTCGCTAGCGACAATATCTCGTGACACACAGTTGTGTTGTCGACTATCACCTGCATACCGTCGTGTATTTCTGTCATCCTCTATTTCCTTTGTCACTTCAGTCTGTTTGATTCGTCTACATTGTTGACAAATCGTGTACTATACATGAATACTAACCAAGAACTAGTGCAACATGCCTAATACCACTCACACATATGGAATTCATAACCACCTTTCACAAAATGAACCTATTGGGCGTACTCAGTAAAAACCCCTACAGCTGTAAAGTTGTTTCCCAGGATGGCGTGAAAGATTGTACGTGAAGTACAATATATTGTGTTGTGTTTTCGACCGGACGCCTCAAAGATCACGTTGAGTGTACATGTATGTGTAAAGTAAAGGATAGGAATTATACTAATCACATCCTAGCAACATTCATCACAACCATTTTCGTCATTTTGCAACTTTATCGAAAGAAGCAATGGCTATCAACTTCTCCGATCCCGTTAAACCACTCAGTGATAAGCTGGTTCGAGACGTGCCGCAACGCGCACCGACATATCGGACCTGCAATGGCAGACTCCCGTATTCACCGAATCTCAATCGAAGCAAACCAACTTCTAACGCAAACGAGCATTCAGCACGCATGGACTCTTCACTGTCTATCCCCACCACGGATATTGATCGGCTGGTCGAATCGAGAATCGACGACT
>NBNE01001414.1:0-12722 GCA_002215365.1 Phytophthora megakarya | reverse complement strand
ATCGGGAACCGCGATCACAAGATTCTCACGGATTCCGCTTCGCCACAAATATAACTAACACGACCAACAAACCATGTTAGTAGTGGAGCGAGCCCCTGCGGACGCAACTGGGGCGTCTACTCCCCGAGCCCAGCGTAGGGATCCTGCAAGACTGGTCAACTATAAATAGAAATGCTTGACATGCTTCAGCTGACGATTCAAGCTGGCAGCAATATCTTCAGCAGCACGGACGTGATTTTCACTCCGAGGCAAAACTTCGGTTTTATCACCAATACGAGCCTCGGGTTTGTCGGAAACAGCCTTGTTGTGATCCGTCAGAGCCTGAGCGTTCACCACGCCCTTTGAAGAGTCGCAATCTTCTGATGACAGGAATGAAGCAAACCGTCGCCATTGTCGCGAAGACCGATCTCGGGGAGCAAGCGCCCCTCGGCAGCCTTCTGGGACGATTGTGCCGCGAAAAATACCCTCGAGCTCCGTCGGCGCGGGCTGCTGAGAAGGGCTTGGATAGATCGCGGCGGAGTAGATGAACACGTCGAAATCGGCGTCGTCAACAAGCCCTTGAACCCGGCGCTTGCGCGGGTGGCGGGTCGAAAGTGAAGACCGACAGCGAGCCTTCCTAAGGCCTCCATCTTGGACGAGAGACCCGACAAGTTACGAAGTAGCGACTTGTCAATCACATATTCTTCCAAATCGCACAGCGCTTCTCTGGTCAGTGTTTGCTGAAGAGTAGGCGGAGCGACAGGGGGTGTTGGAGAGGGAGTCGGCGGCAGAATGGAAAGTGTGGGCGGGATTCCCTTTCGGAATATGGCTACCGTAGCCGCAATTTCCTCTGGTGTAAGAGCAACACCCCGTATGGTGTTACCCTGAGGCGTGATGGAGGTATGGAAACAAGTGATGATCAGACAAGAGGACATTTAGGACGCGGAAGATTGAAACAATTTCACGTACCGGCAGGCGAGCCTCCAGCGATGACGAAGCGTGGTCGGTGGGAGGCGTCTCTGCCGAGGGGGCTGAAGTCGTCATGGTCGTGGCGGTTGAGTCATGTGATGACAAAACAGAAGTGGAAGCCGAAGTAGTTCCCAACGACTGCGAAGTATGAGAACAAGTCAATATCATGACATGAGTGAAAGAGGTCAGATACGTTTACCTGTTGGGAGGTCGACGACGAGGGAAATGAAGAAGATATCTCAAGCGAAGTGACCGACTTGGGAACCATAGCATGATCAACTGGAGCAGGAGCCTGAAACATCCAAAATGGGGTTTAATGGAAATGCGGAGGAGCAAGCACAGTAGCAGAGACATACCTTGTTTGGACTGGACAGTGCGACCGAAGGAGTGGAGGAAGAAATTGATGGAGGAGTCCCAGGGTTCGCAGAAGATGGTTGGCTGGCGAAACAAAAAGATAAGAGCTGTTAGTGCCGAACAACGGATGATATGGAATGTTGAGGCTCAACGAGGTGTCGGCAGCATGCATCTGAGTGGCGGCTGCTTGTGTAGCACGAAGTGCCTTAGAACCGGTTGACATGGAACAAGTGGAGAGGCACAGCGACGCTCACCAAGTGCCGTGGATCGTAGTTCAGTGGGAGTTGTTGTGGAGTAGTAAATCACTTGTGAACCAAAGCTAAGAAGAACCACGAAAACGGGGAGACCGCATTGTGGTCATTCTCTGTCAACAAAGACTGACGGCCAGATCCAGCGCTTCTCATTGGCCGATAATCAACGATGACAAAGAATCAAAGAAACAAGACCATGGCGAAGGCCGAGCCAGAATAACGGGCTTGTCAAGAGGCTGAGTCATCGGCATGTCCTAAATCCAACGACCGGACTCAACGGCACGTAAAACCACTCAAGATTCAAGACCAAGAAAAGACTTGAGACTCGTCGGACCAACGGGTGTTTTAGGGAGTTCCATAACGGATGCGTTTATACATGGTGTTTGTATATGACTATGGGGAGCACAAATAACTAGATTAGGCCATAAGGTAAAGATAACATAACAGATTTCCCTATCAACCTCAAGAGTCAAGCGACCACTCAGCGGTAAGTCCTGAGTGGTGTAGTGTCGTACTTGGTAGGTAGGATTATGCTTGTCGGTGTGCACGCGAGTTAGTGTTTTGTGTCGAACGCCCGAGGCAAAGCCAAGAGATTTCGCAGTGTGCATTGGGTATTAAGGCACGTCATCGCCATTGAGATCCTGCCATACGTTGGGAGGCGGATCTTCAGTTTACGAGTCTTCGCCATACCTTGGGAGGCAAGGCTTCGTCATTCTTATTAATCCAGCGCGAGATTAACCCCGGCACCATCGTATAGAGCCATAGAAGGCTCGTACCCTTCCGCTGTTGGGATTACGTGGTATATTGAGTGTGTGTGGACATCCTAGTCATTCCCGTGGCTTGGATTGCTGAGGTTTCAGTGGTCGGCCTGCGGGTACCACAGTACACAGAAACACAGACCAACACGGTGCAAAGGATTGTACTAAGACCTTCGGGTTCTTGTGTTGACCCCAAATAAGCCTACTAAGCCTTCGTGACGAAGTGTGTGTTGTTGGAGGGATGTGTACCTATTTTGGGCGTATTCCGATACGACAGTAGAAGAAGATCTACTACTCGCTAGTACATGTACCTGTTGTTTGGCAGTAGCGTTAACGTCACCATATCTTCCTTTAGCATGCCTCCATGTGTTGAAGCTCCTTTCGGTTACGACAAAGAATCAATAGTCGCTGAACGTGCTCGTTGTCTGTGTGCGTCCGAAGGGAGCTGGTCGAAAATACACGTTCTTGGAATGCAGTGGAATATCCACGACTCAACCAAACACGCGCAAGTTTTGTGATGACTCCCCACGTGATTTATAACCCCCACACCAAGCACCAACAATATTGTTATTCAACTTATTTGTCCACAAGTCATGCTCCAGAGTAAGAAACGGGGTTTTGTGAAGTTTCTTTGAACTGTCATTTCAGTAAGCTTTTTGTGTCGGTTTTGAAGTTGTCATAATGCTTATCCAAGACGTCTGCATGTGCCAGGTGTGAGGAACGTTCCGGTCTCCAGTGATGTCAATAAAAAATCTCGAATATCTGGTGTTGTCAGCCTGTTATACGGTAGGCTTCTACATATGTTTGCCTTATTTTATCAGATACGAATAATATTACTTACGGTCACGAACAATCCAGCACCGCCTACATCGGCGCTTGAAAACCTTGTTTTGCGCATTGAACTCGCTCATAATGTTGGTCACGTTTGCGCTTACCGACTTCCTTAGTAACTACATCCACCGTGAACCGGGCAGCTTGTAGCTTTCGACGTTTCATCTCAAGTACTGCATCAGGATGCTCCTTGGTAGCGGGCACCAAGTGTGCATGGCCGTTTGATGTGTTGCTAGCGCGGCAAAGCGACTTCGTCACAACTTTGTCTTCGAACACACCATACCTTGCCTTTGGACGACACGACAGCATCTAATGTGTGAACTATACGTCAAATAAAGTCACTTACTTGGGGCTTGCCACCAATATCATCCAGGATGGTTTTCGAAAACATTTGTTTATCCTCCAGATTTTTCTCGGTCTCGTCAAGTCTAAGATCTACCACTTCCGCTTTACTCGAGGCAGAAATTCCCGATGAGCTGCTCGGTGTTAAGTTGCCTGATTCACTATCCGATCGGAAGAACATCTTGACACACTGGCGACTAAAAACGCTGCATGTTCTTGTTAGTTTCCATTTCAGTTGGTTAAATATGCTGCATTAATACCGTTTTGATGGCTCTGCTTGCGTGCACAGTACATTGTTGCACAAGTGGTGAACGGGACGACCACAAACACAGCACGTAGACGTGTCTGCGAGGTTTCCCAGCAGCAGTCCATTTTAGCACATTTCATTATGATGCGGCTTTGACGACGAAAAAACAGAAATGAGGTGTCTGTGTCCACGACCACTGAGTAACGGGCTTCTGGAGTACCAAAGAAGTAAGAAATCAGTGCGCACTTCGAAACCCTGACCATGTTCTTCCCCAATTTCTGGATTTGGAAGAGTAGTAGATTGGTAGTACCTACAACTACTAGTATCACAGGTCAGTACTAGTACTAGTACTACCCTCAATAAATTTGCTTTTAAAGGCATACTACTACTCCTAGTAGTACTAGTAAATCTACTATTCTACTACCGAACCCTTGTTGGGGAATATATGCACATAAAAACCATTTTGGGGGGTGACTACCAACCCTCAAAATTTTATACAAAAATCAAATTAGAACAAAATAGCTTATTTTTAGCCCGTAATAAAACTTATTTTTTTTATTGTTGCATTCCCGAATAACACCACGATTTGATTGGATGAAAATCCGCAGTCCCCATATGGTAACCTTCGCCAGAATGCTAGGCAATGATACGATGTTTGTTTGAGACCGGTTTAGTAGCAAAAACGACATACAAAGCATCTAAACGTTAGGGGGATATGTTTAGAAGGTTCTAAAGGGCTGCTGAAGAAAGGTTTATCGGGTTCAAACATAATAAACTATATAAATTCACATTCCCTACAGTGGATTTCTTCTTATTTTATCACTTTTTCGAAAGCCTATTTTCCTGTTTTACCTGGTATTTTGAAAAATGCATAAAATAATAAGGGCTGGTGATTACTAAGCCGACATTTCGTATTTCACAGTGCTGTCGGATACTTTGGCCGATATCACCATTCTATCCAACAGTCGTATTGGTCGTTGGATACGGTTTAACTTGATCAAACACTATGACTTAATTCTTTTTACGACGCTTCAAATATAGAAGATCGAAGTATCTCCGATAAATATCGTGATATGCAGATTTAAGTGCTTGCGCACGCTCACCAACTCTACCCACCTTCCCCATGTACGTTTCCACTGCAGCATCTTAGGAAAGTAACAACAGTACCTCACTCTGGTAGGCATCGACCCTCCCGCTCCAGCGCTCAACCAGCTCTTGTAGCGTCTACCCGACAAAGAAGAGACGTCGAAACAGATCCAAAGGTTAAACAAGAGTTCAAGTATAATTTGGTCGCGGCTATAATAACGATGACCCAGGTATGCGAGCTAGTAGTGAAAGATAGCTATCGACACAGACTAAGCATTTTTCGCATCACCCAGGAGATGGGTATGCAGCCTCAGTGTCGTCGTATGTGGTGAAGTGGATTTGGTAAAATACGAAAGGAAAGACTGGAATACGAAAGGATGGATGGATCTAGGTCGGGGACAAGGCGGTCGATCTGGCGATCCTTTTGAGTTGCTTGCAGTCTCCTATGACCGGATCATGGGGGAGTTGAGAGATCGATGGATCGCACGGCCAAGCACATGATGTGTGGATCCGCAGCTTGCACTTATCGAAAAAAGAGTTAGATCGAGCCGATTCGAGAGACATTGTATTAGTCAAAAGTATCCTGATCGTAGGAGCCTGGTCCGAGTACGACTATATTTGATCTAGGCATGAATATTCAAGACCAATCCAGATCAAGTAAACAAGGTATGTAATCGGCTGGACGTATTAAGATACGAAGGTAAACAGCTGCCAGAAGGGAAGGGATGTGGATCCAGGTAGTAGAGGATGGGACGAACCCGGATCAAAGACTTAGGAATAACGGAGAATCGAATATGCATCATTGGGTACAAGTGGTTGGTTTCTTTATTCGATCCACGCTTAGTGTATTACGGACACCTCGGATCGAAATATATACCGGTTATATAAGATGATTTCGTATTAGGAATATTATATTTAGTGTAGTTTGGATAACTGGATAATATATTGGCCAGATCCAACTACCTACCAAATCAACCTACACGGCCGGATCCAAGATCCGCCACCGGTGATCCCCGTTCGTCTATTCACGTGGACCCCGGATCAACTTACATGGCAACAGAATGAAAACTTTCCGCGCTGTTAACCACATCCATGCGTATCGCCAAAACATTCAAGAACTTCAACACTTGGACATCTCCTGCAGTTACCGGAGGAGCAAGAACCAGTCCTACCAACCGGTACACAAGGTGAGGAAGCTCAGCTGATCACGGATCAACAGGAGTACCCCCTCCTATAGACAGTGTCCTTGGCACAGTGGAAAGCTGGATCCAGCATTCTCAAGAATTTTGCTGATCCCGCTCCACCATACGTACTTGGTATCTGGGGTCTCCACTGGTTTAGCGTTCGAAGCAGAAGGAAACCCTTTAGCTAGTTGAATCAGATTTACTCGAACAGTTGCTTCCGATATCCAACAACCTTTCACCTCGAAATAAACAACATATTTGCTGTTGGTTGTTGGATATGGAAAAGCTTTATACCACATCGCACAATCAACAACAGCATCGAAAGGTCCTTAATATGTTACTTAGCATTATTTATTATACGGATTAAAATACCCCCTTCGAACACAACGCAATTTGAATATAACGTATTAAAAATGCTGTCCAAAATTATTTTAAAAAATCAGTAATTTGTAAGTGATGCTAACAATAAGGTCCTAATGAAATTTTTGATAACAACAATATCCTGTCATATTATGCTTGCAGTCAGTGTTAGCAATACTTGCGAAATGAGAGCTGAATTGAGCAGTACTATAGTGACGCCGTGCCCATCCGATGTATCAAACAGTAGTGTTTTAGGAAAGGTAAAAATAGAATCTGGAACCGTACGTTTCGTATGCGTAATTTTAGTAGTTGATGCGTACTGGATATTTAGCACCGCTCTGTCGTAAATGAAAGTGATAAACGCTACCGTGATAGGAACATGTTGTAGGATTTTTTAAATGCTGTTTGTTTGCTAAGTAAAAAGAATACAATTAAGAACCAAAACTATACATTACACAAAAGTTACAGTACTCACCATACAGACTGCAGCAACATAATATCATGTGTCTGGCATTGCAGAAAATGTTAGCATTACTGGATTAAGATGAGAGATAACCAATTCCATCAGCTAATAATTCCTGAAACATGCCGAATAATCTAACATTAAAAAAACTCCAATAGAACGCCCTTTGTATTAAAGCGTTGCATTACAATATAACTCGGAGTACTACTCGGTATTATACGTTAGCCATAATTGAGACGTGAACGACAAAGCAATATGCCTGCTACACAGCACCATTTTCATACTCGTAACAAAACACTAGACAATGAAGTGTACCTAACGTATTCTGTACTAATACACATATACACTCCACAAAATTCACAGTTAGAGTGGTCGTTAAAAAGAACTTACACAAACCTAAGCTATTTTAAGATCATTCTACCTTAAACAGGTATCTTATTTTATGACATAGATTCTTATCCTAAAACAATAGCCTGCCGACGGCGCTGTTCGACAAAAAACGTTGCCGAAAGGTAAATATTACGTACGAAATCGTTTTAGCTCACACGTCTTCTGACCCCTATCTATGCCGGGGAACCTCAGTGCGATCATGTGGCATGTTCCTACGTTCCGCCTGCAACCTAACATGTCTTTTTATTGCTGTTAGCATAGGTAATATAATGTTTACTGTACAATATGCATTGTTCTTGCGCTCTGCACTACGACGTTCTCAAAGTTATGTCTTGTCCGTAGGACCGATTTCTGTTCTAGCATGCACTTGCATTTAGTGCCACGTTTCAGGCATGTCTGTTTTCGTACTTTTATCTCTTAATACCGCCAATCGTTTTTGTGCTATACATTTCGTGTCTGATGTGATGGATTGGACCCCAGAAGATTAGTGTGGGGTTTTACTGGTTGCCTGACGTACCCAAGTGAACTGACTCTATCGTCCCACCTAGGACCCATCAGATGACCGAAAACGTGCGCTTTATTGAAGTTGATGGCTGAGTCTCAGGAAACGAAGAAAGTAGAAGATGTGACCAGATCAAGAATTGATGGATTCACCGTTCTGGATGAGGGGACCCGACCTCGAGGAGAAGGTTGTCGATTATGGATGTGTGTATCTAGACTACGCGGCTCTCTGTTATGAACAAGAGTCTATTTTGAAAGTTGTATACATCACTGGTGTTCGTGGGGAGAGTTCGAAACCTCAAGTGGAGAAAAACGATACTATTCTGAGATTACTCATACAATTCGCAGACCTGGGATTGCATATGTGGGAGTTCCAGATATGTGATAGTTGGAGATGCTCAGGATGACACCGACGCTTTGATTGAGCTAATTCGGAGATGGGGTGAATATGAAGAATTCCTGAACTAAGGCTGGTGTACTATTCTCCGACCCAAAGCGGTATGGTACGATATCTCGGTATGGAAATCAGTCTAGGAATTCTGGAATCTTGAGTGATCTCAGAATACCCTTGGAGGTCCCAGAATAGAGTGGCACGGCAAAAGTTTCAGAATTGGCTCCGAGTTGAGGTTGCGTGTAAGGTCGGTTCGAAAATCAGAATCACATTAGGCACGCCATGAGGGGTGGGCCATCTCAATTTGTCGGAACACTTCGATTGGTGTAATCCAACATATCCTGACCCATATTAGTGTTGCATTCGTCTAAGGCACCCGTGCAAGATTCAAGCTGATTGTGCTTCTGTGATGAGTGGCTATACTCTCACCCTTCGATATTTATTTGGCTAATCGTTTGTAGCAGGATTGTCGCCGGAGCTATGTAGGTTTCCGTTTGCATGTGTTAAAACTTAATCAGAATTCAATTTGCCCCGAAGAACACAGGGGAAGTCACATGGGTGAGCGTGCAGGCTTAGCATGTGTTCCGGTTGCATCCAGCAAGGTTAATCGTCTTCCCATAAAACTCAAGCCAATTCTTACCAAGATTAGTCTTACTTTATTGTTGGGTTAATTGGGTTATTTCATTTTCTGTGCTACTTGGATGCCTGTTTCGACTGAATTTCGAGTGGTACTTCTGGGAAGGATGTGACTTTCCATTGGAGCTCTCGTGGTATTGGTGTTTTGTCCCGGTGCAAGCCTTGGCGTGCATTCTCAACCATAATTGACTTTGACTGTTTTCGCCTATAATGCGACATGGTGCGCGACGTTCCAGGACAAGTGAAAGTTCCTGGAATTGACGAGATCCAAGGCGGACCAACCGAGACTCCCATCTGCTCTAGGATCGGATAGGCGAGTGACGATCCTGGAACGCAACCCCTGTTCTGAACACGCTTAGGAAGAGGAGGAACTGTTAACGGCAAAGTCCAAGGCCGTGGGGGCGAAAAGGACTAGTGGGTGATGTGTTGTGCTCTATATCAAGAATCTTGGGGCATTTCGAGCTCGTTTAAACACACCCAGACTGAAACCTGCAGAGCTCGAACCTAAGTCTCGCTCGGACAGTGTATTCTCGGATCATCTAAGCCCAAGAGCAGTCGCTGTGGTTCTCAGACTTCTGGGCCCAAAGCGTAACTGTAGCACAAAAGGATCAACAAGGGGATTCAGAAGAAAAGTTGCACACGCCATTCCCAGACCTTTGCGGGTGCACATGGCATTCCCAGACTTTTGGGGTCTAACAATGTGCTACTTTTTGAGTAGTGGGCTTCTGGTCGGTCATCCATCACATCGATCACAGTTAAATTTGGCCTCGTGTTATGTAACACTGGCCTGCTCGTGTTCTTGTGCCTCGGACTTTTGTGTGATGTAGGGGATCTCAGATTTTCACGCCACTCATCGACGCCCGATGTTCTATCAAGTCGCACATCATAAGTGGCTATGAGAATATTCAGATCTACGACACACCTGGTCTGGAATTTCGATGGAGTCATTGCAGCCTTGATGCAGAGTTCCAGAAAGGTTTCTCAGATCCCAGAACGGAGAGATTGTCCAGTCGATCTAGTGAACTTGCTATCACGGAATGCTCAACTCTATTTGTGTTGTCGGAACTCCATGGCTACACCTGTGAGGAGCTACGTGAGCGATCTTGACCCAGATTGACATGCTGTGGAGCATACCGTTCAGTGAGGGCGATGGAATAAAAGCCCAGGTCTCTTGAAGTGGTTGGAGCTGTGTGGGGCCTCCCAGATCCGAACACATGTGACTGGATGCATGTTCTGTTGGTGCTGACGAAGTGGCTAAGAATTGGAGTCAAGCATTGGATCTTGGTGATACAGCGGCTGTTCGGTTGGCAGAAGTGATTCCCAGACTTGTGAGCCTACCTCCACGTCGCATAGTTGATCTGTGATATGTAAGCATCCTGGTGCAGAGTCAATTCACAGATCACGGGTTGAACGCCTCACTGAGGGACCAGAGTATGAGATGCGGTAATCAATATGTGATGGATTGGATTCAGAAAATTAGTTCGGACATCACCGGTTGCCTGGCGTACCACAAGACAACTGACTTCTCTGTCATATCTAAGACTCATCATGAGACAGAAAACGTTCATCCCAGCAGAGATGCTGGCTGACTTTCAAAGAGCGAGGAAAGTGAAAGATGTGCCCAGACTAATAGCTGACAGTTTCGCCATCACAGATGAAGGAACCTGACGTCATGGAGAAGTTTTTTGACAATGGACATGTGTGTTCAGGCTGTTCGATCCTTCGCTGAGGAAGAGAGTCTATTCTGAAGATTACAAATATCTTGATTGCTAGTTGTGCCAAGTTTTGGATTTTCATCGGAGAAAACATGGTACTATCGATACAACTCTCAGACTGGAGTTTGTCAAAGTGGAAAGCCAAGTGATGTGGTGTCCAAGGATATGATGATGGATGATTTGGAATACCACTGAGGAAGTGCTCAAGCTGTCGTTGATCTTTGGATTGAGATGGTTCCGAGATGTGGTGAACGTGGCAGATTCCTGAATAAGTGTAGGTATGAATGGTCATACTATGCTCAGCCACATCACTCGGCATTTTCTGTACTGCGGTACGTGATCAACGGTGAGCAGTGTGTGATCCATGAAGCACCAGGTTGAGATCCACACTTAGGCGAGTAATCGCCTGACCGTTGACCGAGTAGTTGTTATCCTTTATAAAATCTCGTAGCTAGGTCGCACTTATACTTGATATGTGTACACTTTCATAGTAGGAATTGGGATGGGAGTTAACGCCTAACAGGGCTGAGATCAGAACAGAATTTACCACGTGAAGTTGTTATACGACTTTGCATAAGTCCAAAGTACCAGGTCGTTTTGATTCTGTCGGGGAACTAGGTTAATACTCCCGTTCGTCCATGGACAATCCAAGAGACGTAGTGTGAGATTTGATCAAGTATTATCCGACGTCCGAACTGTCGTCGAAGACTAGACGTACAACTCGAAGTTTGAGCGCAAGGATCGTTGATTTCAGTTCTTACAGTCGGCCCCAGAGACCGACAATTATACTTATAGCTGAAATGTCGACGTACTCTTGCACGTCAACATTTCAGCTAGAAGTATAGTTGTTTGAGGGACTGGGAGAGAGCATGTGTGTGATGAAAGGCGTATTGGTCTGCTCGTGACCAAGAACGTCAAACTATGGGTTGATCCAGAGATCGAAAAAATAATATAAATACAATAATTATGGTATTTTTCAATACGAATAATTTATTATTGAAGTTTTCAAGAAAAATACAATACAAAATATAACCAATTATTGCAATAAATAATAACCCCAGAAGAAAATCTTAAATTGTACCGTGATTTAACCAAACCGAGTGTCCTTCTACGATGGATGGTCCCAGGATCCATATATCTTTGCCGTTCTGGCACCCACTGCCACCTCATTTATCGTTCGACGGATGATGACCAGAACACTTGCAGCTTTCTTCTCGGGGACGGCCAGTTTAGCTGGTTACGACGCGGAAACCACGTCGTACTTATTGAAAAAATAATATAAATTACTGCAATTATTTATTATTGATGGCTGCTGTATTGCAATGATTATTATGGAGGTAAGACAGATTTAATACAATATTATATTTTATTTCCCGACCTCAGAGTTGATCTATATCATCACCAGCAATAATGTAAAAATCAACGCTAGCCAGAAAGTTGAACTAGAGGCTATCGAGCGATATTTCGGAGGTCGCTCTAGTTGACTCTACTTGATGGACATTTGTTGAAGGAAGGGAACGGAGTTGTATTACAATAGTGGTTTCGCAACACGACATTGAACAGCCCTTTTCGGCTTCTTACCGTTTTCTTTTGAATGACTGGTTTCTTCAAAGTTTGATCGTCAGCATCATCGGCTGTTTCACTGGGAGAAACATCGTTTTCTTCCTTACGTAGTCCTTATCAAATATATAGATTTTGTGCGCGTACGGAGCTCTCTACCGGTTCAACCGCTACGTGCTAGATCCTGCCACAGCTTTTGCAGCAGCCTTCCGGCGCTGCTCTGAAATGAAGCGTTGGTTCGCCTTGAGATACGATGCATGCTTTTCAACAAATGATCTGGGATTTGCGCGACTATAGATAGAATCGACTACAAACTTGGAGTTATGAATGTGAATTCTGAAGAGGTGATGGATGGAATACGAACGGTTAAGTGGGGTGTGAAGTGTTATGAGCAAAGCGGACGGTTTGAGAGAGTTAAGTATGGGCCCTTAGCGTCTGGAAGCGTAACTGAGCTCAGGCCAGATTAGCCCTCGCATATACTACATGTACCTTGGACTGTGAAAAGTTCCCATGAGAATGTATCGTATCTGACACCCAATATCGTCCTGGTACACCCAAATAAGAGATGTCATTGAACTCACGGACAATACTTTGTCCATTCCCGTTATTATATCCCGGAGTTCGGCATGTATTACCCCCACATATGTGGCGGAGTGGGTTGGCAGAAATTGCTGACTGCCGCAGTCCAGCTCGCTACAGTGCCTC
>NBNE01001413.1:0-12730 GCA_002215365.1 Phytophthora megakarya | reverse complement strand
CCCACGTTCATACACCAGTGTAGCGTAGCTCCGATGACGCCGGCTATCAAGTCGATTACAAAGTTCTAGGTGGTCTGCCTGCTGCAATGCGACCAATACTGGGGTTCAGCGACTGCGAGCTTAGCTGCGTGAAACGCGATGCTGGCTGCTGTCAGATACCCATCGACAGCGTGAATGCGAAGGTGGTGCTTCGAAGAACTGACCTTCGTGCGCGTACTTGATGTAACTCAGGTTTCACGTACCGCATTGAAGAGATACTTCGAAGCACCAGTTTGCACATCGCTTCAGGGTGTTGGATGCACGCTGATATACCCATTTTTTTACTTGAATACTACTATAAACTACCAGTAGTATGTTTATAGGATTCTACTTCTATCCATAAGCTGTTCAACGCGCTAACTCTCCCCTGTTTTACGCTTCGCTAGCTGTTGCTTCGAGGTAACTGTAAGTGTAAACAGCTCTTGACATCTACTGTGCAAATATTAGCGTGAACGGCTCCTATTGAGAACAACTTTGGAATCTATAATACTACGTACTACTTACATTCACGCTTGTACTAAGAACGCGATGATGATAGTGTATTCAAGGTTAGTGATAGGATATCATGGCTGGATGCATATCACCGATCGTATTCGGTCCTTAATTGTATAACCAGGAGTGGTACTTCTGACGGAGCTTGTCGTACTTTGAACCCTTAACAATGGAAGGGAGGTTGTAACTGTTATAATTTCTGCCCCTCCATCTCGAGAATCTCTTATAGAGACCATCGATACCCCCGCGGTCACCTTTCTCTGCCCTGTTAATTGCTCCCACCATTAAGTCGAGCTTCTTTTCAGAAAACAGGTTGGCTCCCTTTGCTCTTTCTTCTTCGTCGTCATTTTTCTTCTCCTTCTCAGTCTCAACTCGGTAGCGCAATGTTCTCTTCTCACCGACAGATCGTCCCATAGAAGCAAGATCCGGCGATGCCATTTTCGAGATCTCCGTGGGGAGGTCGGATACTGCGGTCACACTGCCGCTTGCGAAGAAGGTGGTTGCAACTAGAAGAATAGCGAAGGAGAGGCGCATGGGTGATCTTGATTATTCTTGATCCGAAGGGTGGTCACAAGGGTTGAGTGAATTGTAGAGTGAGACTGTGAAACGTAAGAGGAACGGTTGATCCTTTGATGTACATAGGCGTGCATGAAGCTCGAAACTCGAGTAGGCTACCAAGGACTTTCTACAAAACGCGGAGTTCTGGCGATGTTTGTTTCAAAAACAACTCGCTGTGTTACAAAACGCGGGTTTTTGTTGATGGTAGTGATAGCGTTCTACACAGTTGTGAAGGAACTCCGTTTTATAAACAAAAAATACGTAGCGTTTCGCAGCAAAGAGTAGTTTCTGTACATAACATTCATCGTCAAAACTCCGCCTTGATAAAAGCCCGTGTACCGACTCCCTTGCTACCAGCAGTCCTCGAGCAAGTGCGAGGATAAGACACAGACACATGTACACTCTTACTAGGTACAGTACTTGAGAGGTGCTGTCTCAGGCAAAGCCTAGGATTCATCGGCCACGATCAAGTCGATCCATAGCCTCACAAATAAACCGAACGCATGCTTGTACCCGAAAGAGCTCGAAAGGGCATCCCGGCTACGATACAACACATACAAGTATATCCATAATGTTCCATGTCATCAGCCATTGGCCGACGTCCAATACTGGCACCACTGGTGGTGATTCGTATTCGCTGTCTCAGCTGCTACAACATTTTTGACCGAGAAGGACTTTCAGAGTGTTCTCGCAGGTAAGCTTATTTATTTGATGCAAAACTCAACGCCAAGTTGTAGTCGTGGCTAGAAGGTACTGAATTGTGTCGATCTCGTGCTGATGCATCATTGGGAATGTTACAGGGCCAATCGCAGCAGGGATATAGCGCATCATGTACGTCGAGCTTTGCAGCAGATGGCTGCGTACAGGTACTACGCTTTGCCTACGCAATGTGTAGGCAAAGCATGAGTCCTGTTACTGAACGGGTACGACGAGTCAACAATGCTACTTCCTGAGACATCTACATTGACTGTACAATGAATGTCAGTCTATGTACTGTTAGTCTGTGTACTACGCGTACGTATCACTCGAACCATGAGTTATATCGAGTTATATCAAACGCATATCCTGTTTAGTAAAAAATTAACGGTATGTATGCCACGTACAGGGTAGCTGCAATCAGATGCTTTCAACGCTTGGAATACTGAAAGCATACTCAAGTGTACTATACAAAAGGCAAATATAATCCTGCAGTGCTATAAATGTATAAAGAAGTATTTAGGTTCTCTGAACAGTTGGATCTGGGAAAATTGCCCGTTTTTACATAAAATGGGATCGATATTGCTGCGCAGTGCGCAAACCACCTCGTGTGATCATTGTCAATGATGTGTGCCAATCACAGCCGGGATGCAGCGCATCATGTTCTTGGAGCTTTGTTGGCTGGCAGCAAATTGCCGCGCACATGTGCTACAATTTGTCTATGAGCCCAGTTAAGGTACATGTAGACTCTACATGTACTTTAACTCTACAGTAGAGTACATTTTCGAATCGACAAATCTACTTCCTCAGAAAAGTTCTGAAACATCCCGACTCTATACAGCCAGTCGATCTACTATTAATACGCGCATGTATCTCTCAAACCATGAGTTATATTGGTGCTAGTTAAATCTGGGTGTTTCAGATCCCCAACGAGCTCTTTGTTCTTTGACAAATCAATATTTGGATTCGTCCGGAAGCACTAAAACGTATGAAGCACAGTCTGATGCTAAGCAAAATATTAAGACCTTGCTCAACTTGCGATTTCTCCTCTTAAACAAGGAGTAGCCGCAAGTTGAACAAGGTCTTAATATTTTGTGTAAATCCAGTCTAGTACATGAAATGACGCGATGTAATACGTGTTAGACACCCCATTGAGAATCCAATTCCCTCATGACTTGTACTTTTCAGTTATACTATTCCAATGCATCGAACGATTGGTATTCAAGAGCTTACTATTGCGGCGGCTCACTCGAAACTTTCATTTTCGCTCGGATTACAGTGTATTGTCGAATCTACATGTAGTACTATCGTACCATGTGACCGTTACTCGTAAATGAGTCCGATCACTGTGCTATCCCTCTGATTATAAGTCACATCCCTACGACATTGTTACCTTGGCCCATGGATTTGTAGTTCATCTGTTTTACAGACACCGCTGAGAAACTGTCTACTACCTAAAATTTTATGACCCTGCAAAGATATTATAATTGTAAAAAGGGTTTGAAGAGGGCAGTTCGCAAAAGGTACCAATGAGCTGTGAGAATTGCAATACCCCATTCTCTGTAGAAATATAATACCTGTTATGAACAAAACATGTTGAAGTTAGACGGTTTCTCATCCTCTATTATTCAATCCCACAATTTTGTGCCAACGACTTTCACTTTCAATTTCCCTCACCACCCCATTCGATAATTTGTCCAACACCAGCGACCGCATCACGAGCAACCACGGCGTCGTGCGTCGTGCCCGTTCCTTATGCTAAATCCTCGTCTTCGGCCAGGCGCGGTGTCTAAAAAATAAATCCGCTCGCTGTGCTCGCTCCCTTCACCTTTCCCGCCTAATCGACGGGCGTTGGCTGATTGTGAATGCCTCGAATGAGTCTTGCGCTCACCCACGTTCGTGCTTTTAGACATAAGCAAAAGACGATTTACGAAATTCCATTGTGCCCGCTTGTGAGAGAAACTTCAATAATACAGATTTTTTCCGTAAATCGTTAGGCAATAGGTAATTACATGTAGGTATCGTTTTGAGACAATACACGTATGATCGATTCCCCTCATTCTCGACTAGACTTTTACGAGGGAATAGCACGTCAGCAGAGACAGATCCAAGTAGAACTTCTGTTGGAAAAATCCGTCTGTGACATTGTCCACGTTTTGAACTGAATTGAATTGAATTTAATTGCGGTTATGTTGGCCGTCTAAACCCAGTGCCGTGCGCAGTAGCAGCACGGTATACGAGATCACCTCATTGAGGCATATCCCGCGGTGGCGGTCCACGTTGATGATCTTGCCGCGTGGTCTCTCAGCAGGACCGTCAGCAGTGTTAATTAGTTTTCTATGGAGAACGGAGATACACGGCACCCAGTACCATGATGTACTTCTGATTTTGGACAAATTGCTTGATCCAGCTCTTGTTTCAACTGCAGTAAAGGTGGGTAGCAAAACTGAAAATGGTTGTCTAGAGAAAATCATAACGGTTTAGACAGTTTTAAACACAATTTTTATCCATTTATCCAGTTTCGTTTCACAAAAATAAAATCACATGAAAACGAGGATATAATTATCGTGATGGCGAGCGCTGTGGTTGATCGATATTGGGTGGTTCTGGCACAAGGTGTGCTGGTAGCGGTGTACGCATTATTTAGAGGTTCGCTACCGTTACACCCGCTGGAGATGTATCAGCACGTACGGTGTTACGAAGTCCAGCCATTTCGCTTCCTACGACCTCACCACATCTGGTAGAGGTAATATCTGAAGCAGTTCATCATGTCTGAATTAATACTTAGCATACCTAATACCCTTCTATATCCGATGTTGATTAGATCCACCGACTGCGTTCCCAGTCAATTGTACACAAAGATTTATATTCCTGTCAAATCCTATACTTGATATTGAATTTGCTAAAAATTGATACCACATCGACCATGAAATCGAGTTGTATAATGCAACTAACCCGTCTTCTGATATTTCTAGTGAGTATTGGGATGATATTCTAGTCGAATACGGTTGTTTCATCGATTCTTTCCCTTCCAGTCAAAGTTGTCCAAGGAAACGATCAAGGTTAAATATATTGAGGGTTAAGCGCTTACAGGTTTAAATGCTTGAATAGAGTGTTAATTTGGTTTTGAGTCTGTTTTCTGGCGACGTCGACCTCCTCTATCAGATATTTTTTTCTATATGTGATACTGGTCAGGGCATCGGGACTTATCAGTTAGGACAGTATGATATGAAGCATACACTATCGTTGTTTAGTGAAACGTTACCGCTAATATGTGTGGAATTTTACTCGGTTAGAGGCGCGGACTTTGCTGTATTGGCACTTCCTCCTGTTCTGGTGTGGCGAGGAGGGTATTAAATGAGTCCGAGCTATGCGCTACTAGCCTCTTTCCACTGACAAGCAACCGAACAAATGACTGGAGTTAGTTATGGCTTCAGTGGAGGCAGGGCAGCACGAAATGAAATCTGGACGAGAGCGGACAATATTTGTCCGGTCATGTCTATAAGTTGTTTTTCACGAAGCCAACAGTTAAAGAGACTTGTTCCTGTAAAGCGTAGGATGGGTGCTCCACCAAGTCAAACTCGTGCTAACAGAGTGATACAAGGAATACGAGATTTACCCGTCTGTCGACACAGACTGCTTCCACTCTCCAGTATACCTCTCCGATGCGCCGAACTGAGACCAGTCGAGTCATATCGTCGGCAACATCCGCGAAATCACCAAAGAGGAGCAAGATCAAGTGAACATGTTGCTATCCCTGTACAAAACGCCCTCGGTATGATTATTGATTGCACCACGCGCTGGAATCGTAGGACTAATGCAACCGATACTCAGTCAACCATGTACTCTGTCTCCCGCATACTCAAGCCACGCTTTGCGCACTTTGTCAGGTGGATCGACACGAGATACCGATGAAGATGAATCAGGCGTCGATGTTTGAGTCGGGGTGTCATATATCACCTTCTAGTCTTCGGCAGCCAGAACGGGGTCAAGATTCGGCAATATTGCTGCGATAGTCTTCTTGGTACCGTCATTAGAGGTAGTCAGAGTTGGATACAAGATCTCTTTCCAAGAGCTTAAAAGGCTTGCCACTCACTCTTATTGGTAAAACTTTTCTTGCGATCCAAGAGATCTCACTCGAGCTTTTTTTCTTCTAAGAGATGTCTTGGGTTGCAGACAGAATATCGCAAAAACCAATGAAAAACACAAGAGACGACAGGGTGGCCGTACGGTGGAGACCCCTCTCCGGGAAACGTCTCCCACTAGCAAATGTGGTGAAGTCGGTGAAACTTTCACCCCTTGGCGTACAGTGCTCGCTCTGGCCTCGATCCTCTAGGTGACTAGGATGCAGAAAGGGTCTGAACTCCGAGAACCTTTGAGAGCTCTGAGGTTGGCGTGTAGCCCTTGTGTTTAATCCCTGTGGGTTGAGCACAATATTCGGGAAGTCTTCGTCTTGACCGTCCGTAGATAGATTGTAGGAAGCCTGTGTGCTTAGCTTGACTCACCCTCTGCGTTCACCACTATGACTGAAGCCAAAACCCCAGAACACACTTATCTTAATACGACAACCAAATACAATTGGGAGAACTTTGAATATGCAAATATATAGCCACTACTTATTCTTTTAGACCCTTGAGTGGGGAGTCTGTCACCAGTCCTACTCGGTACTACGGCCCAGACATTGGTCAGTCTGAATCGCTTCCTCAATCACGCGCACCACCCTCAGAAATAAGGGAAATCCAACCTTAATACAGGTGAACTCTGATTCCGCAGTCTAATACAAACTCGAGGGGGACTATAAACCCTCCGAGAGCAATCATTAACATGAAATGGGTACCGTTCACTTAAATCAGGCCCAATTGGGATATGGAATGCCATGGATCTCGTCACAACACAGTCGTATCTGATCCCACCGTACCTTGGGCTTAGTACAGCCGGAGATCCTCACACAGCACCCTTGGCACCTGTCTTGGCCACCTTACGATACCACTTTGGCATCACCAGGTGAAAAGCTCTCTGATTATCTTCTCTTATAGTGCTAAGTCTTTTCTTGATATCCTATGTACCATATTTCACTTAATCGTTTTGGATCCGAGGTAAATATCGTGGTTTAGTATACTTCAGTACATTCATCATTCTGGAACTTCAAACTTACTTGGTTCCACTATGTATCTACACAGCATCATCGGATATGAGGCATATCACCTCTCTTCACACTGACTTATCACCACTTGATCGCGTTACGCCTCAATTAGAGTCTCTGACTCTGGGAGAGACTCCATAGTATATTATGATATAGAATCCTTCAGACTACACTCGAATCCCTAGTTCCTGTGTCATTTTGGCATATCCATAGCGTAATATCTTCATACAAACGTAGATATCCTTGGTTCTAGACACTTTGACATCCAGACTCAGGTATTTCCTTCGGGATTCAGGGGTTGTAGGCCGCGATTCAAAAAATTAATCACGGAATTTTAGAATACTTTGTCGGACGCTAGGGTATAACGTTCAACAATACTTGTAGAACATGTCACAACTCCTTTTGCTGTCTATCTCCTCTTGGATCGTGAATCTCGTGCGTAAATCGTTCTTGGTAGTGATGTTCTCGACCTTGAGGATGACTTTGATGGGTCGGACTAAGGCAATACGAGGAGCATAGTGCAATATGTTTGCGGTAACACTTTTCGCAAGTATCAATACCCATAGTCCGGACGATGGCGAGTCTGGACCGAGCATCACAGTGCTACCAGACTCTAAGGCCCATCCTTAGCTCTCCTCCATATCAACCATTCTTCTCACATCCCACAGTCACTTTTCTTTTTACACATTCACCCCGACAGTCCAGGATCCACTACTTAATCCCTGGATGTCCATACAAATTTTTGCTTCCTTGGTACACCCCAAATCACTTCGTGTCACAAAGCTGGCAAACACATGAAAACGATCAAGAAGGCGACTCAGCCGTCAAAGCATAAGGGACAAGGTGGTCAGCCGTCGGAGACTTGCCGCGGGAAAACGCCGTCGGGAAGAAGCCCCCCCAGTGTGTTGGGACTCTGATGGTGCTAACGAGGAAAGGCGTGATACTGCGGTCCAGTTGCTTCTTTCATGCAGGCATCTACAAGAGAGCGGGGTTCTACAAGAGGCAATAGATCATCTGTAGCCGCTACTGAACCAACGAGAAGCCGTTGTATATACTGCCGAATATGTTTGATTAATTACTTAGTGTATGCTGTCAAAAATATAGTTACGCAAGTAAGCTCTTCGACAGTTGTGGACACCACTCAGTATTTCTTCGGGTTCAATATTTTATGCTTTCTCATATTCAATTCACCCGTCGAGTAGTTTGTCGTTGATAGTCAAGTTGTATAATATTATGGTGGCACGAATCAGTGAAATTGTTGACTTGAGTTCATTCACGTTTATTAGTCTAGTTCGCAAGTGTTTTAGCAGTGGAAATGTGCCTTTCAGCGTTCCGATGCAATGCCCCCATGACACGTTAAGCTAGCAATGACTCTGGTAGGTGCCCTCCAACAGTGAGAAACTCAACAGAGCGACCCTGGCCTTCCGGCGATCTGAGTATCTTAAGAAGTGTCATCACATGGACCACAACGCTTGCTTTTTGTAGCTTACCATCCACGCTCTGGAGCTCCGGAGAAATGGCAATCGCTCGGCATACCGCGTGAAAATAAAGTCTAGGCATGCGAAAGTAGAGCCTAAAGTTGTCGTCGATCATCTGAGTAAGATAGTAGTTTATCCATGAAGGTGGGCGATCTACGCATTGATGGTGTGTGATGTAGCATCGAGACCCCAACACAAGATACAGCGTCGAGTAGCTTCTGTCCACGTTTTTATCGCTCTACTCGTCATCACTCGACGCGTCACTGTCTGCACTGAGACAATGTTGATTTCCCCACGCGAGGAGCGGTCGTAACAAGAGCACCTTCTTCCTGTTGAGCGTCGGCATCTAGGGATCTTGATGAACAGTTGCGAGTTCAAGGCTTCAAGAATTTGCAGAGGTAGTCAAAGTACGTTAGCGTTGATTGACAGATCGTCCGTGAACTCAGCACTTCGAAAGAGCTCTTGAATCCAACTCTGATTACCACTATTTGAGGTACCATTGAGGGCGAAGGACACCTCTCGATGCAAATCAATCAGCATAATAGGTGGTAATCATTTACTTGAAAAGTGCAATTAACTTTTGGGCAATTTGGACAGATTTGGACAATTTTGCGACTGAATATCCCCTACCGCATAATATTGCTGGCGGCAATATTACCGTGGGTATAGAGGTTCTTATCCACCTTCAGTGGGCATTGGGGCATTCATTGTTCATATGGTCTTTCTCCCTTTTTGACAGATTGTTGTTTTGTTCTATTGTATGATTGTATGAGCGATTCAACTGAAACTTTGTTCCAGTAGAAGAGTTACAACAGCCACCACCGTCGCTGTCGCCATGGATTCCTCCACCTGACTTTTCATACAGTCCAAACACACGGGTGAGAACTCGCCACGTTTACCCGAATGAACATTGTAGCGTGGCAATATCGCCGCCGTAGTAGCAATACCCCTGGTTGCCTTAGGGTTGGAAAACAGAAAAAACGGATTGTTGCTGAGACTTTTGCCGCGCGTTTCAACATAACTATTAGCCCCGATGCTAAGGCGTGAAGCTGCTCTTTATGTCTCGGCAGACCAACGATGAAATTGACAATCGGCTAAATTTCGGCGATCAGTTACCATTCAGCAGCAGTCAAGCATTCAAAACCGGCGGCGTCATCACCCTTCTCATGAGTTTGAAAGTATCCACAAAACTCAGTGTAGTGAACATGGAACTTTGAAACAGCTTCACCGTGAATGCAACCTGGGTATCGCAGTCAAAGCTTTTTTCAATTTATAGCAGACAGTAAAATTGTTGCATCTCATATAGCCCCATCTAGCGTTGCTGCCTAGAAAAATAGTTCAAGGCCCCTTCCCTTCCTGATCAAATCCCGATCTTCTTCGAATTAACCTCCAATTGTACAGAGCGTTGTTGACGCTTGCGTATGTTAGTGACGGAATCGTAGTTTTTAGCAGTCTCCACGTTCTGTCTCATACCCATTGCATACTCCAAACACATATTTATTGTGTCCATCGTGTAATCTGTGGCGATTGCGTTTTCGAAGAGTTTGGCGACTTTATGGGCGGACGGTGCGGTGTACGACACCGTGAACTGGTTCATGAAACAGATGTCTAAACAATACTAATCACTCATACGGGTCAGAATTTGTCGTTCGACATCGGATGGCACATTAGTCGAGTTTCCTACCCGTCAGAAGGAGGACAATCTCGGAAACGACTATGTTATACAGTAGGTCTACTCTGATGAGCCTGTAACCGATTCTGAAGTTATCGGCATTTCTTGGGAAATCGATCATCGCTTGGTACCGGGATGTTCTGCTTGGATTCACGATCGTTAGCTTATGATGTTGCTGTTCACGCTGACCAGCTGCATATTTCAGCTTGGGACCAACTTCAGCTTTTCCAAGCGGGTGCTCTCCATGGGTAGGCGCCACGTGCGGTCTCGGGTTTTAAACCGCTGCTGAAGAGATGCAACACGCCTTCCCACGCGTTCGAATCTGCAAAAGGATGTTGTACATGTCAGCTGTTCAGCGCATAAGAAGTACACATGCGTGAAAGGATCTTAGTTGTGGATCCTGGACGTCGTGTACATTGTCTCTAAAATATGTGCAACCTACCAAATTTCATGTCGACGATTTCACTCTCTGAAAGGGTTTACTTCCAGTGGAATTCCAAAAAACGTCAACGCTGGATGAAGCCGAAAGGGGGTATGGTGATATTGAGCGTGTCATCAAATTGATAACAGCGGAATCCGGCGGTGCTGGACTTGTAGGAGATGGCCCGAGTACCAGGGATACTTGCAAATCTGATATATGCTATCTTGTGTTGGTAGTTCCGGCGATTCGTAGTTTTCACTGAACTTGACCACCAACTGCGAAGCTGAAGAATATACGGTCTTGATACGGTACAGACTCGAAGTGCTACAAAAGCAATCTGAAACGTTTCCGTAACCATACGGTTCGTTGGTGCATAAATGGTAAACATCATGACCGCAAACGACACATGGCTCGGCCACAACAGGAGCAGTCGGGATTGGGGCAATTCGTGGTGCACTTGAGGGAGTGGTGAGGAGGCGGTGTGTGTTTGGTTGGGTTCTGGAAAGTTGTAGTATGACTGCAAATACGAGCTACACGAACTTTGTTTGAACATTACATTCGCGCCTCTGCATGATGGATGGGGCAATTATCACTAGCACATGTTATATTAATCAGATATTTTATGTATTTAAGATGCCTCGGATGCATCAAACAGGATAACTAGTATTTCTGAAACTCACCACACCATCCCTGTCTGAACCAGAAATACGTTGGTCATAAGTGAGCAATAGTCTTGATTTCTTGTTGGAACTGAAGTAATAACTCAATAAGGAAGAAGCAAGTGTTTGCGCCGTCCGAAATTGGGACCAAGAGGCAGAAGATGAGCTAAGCCAAATTTGAACAAATTTGCCATAATCGATGGCCAAGGTATGGTTGCATCTGATGCTATCTCCAACACATACACAGAAGCGACATCTAGAAAGGATCATGTAGAATGGAAAAAAACAATTACATGTGAGCTGAAGCCGCTTACTACAAACAAGACGTGTAAATCGGTACCAAGGCCTCTTACAGCGCTCGATTCGATGCTGCTGAGTGTTTGCGTCGAAGAGGGAGTAGCCATATGGCTCTCGACTCGTCCCATAGCGAAGGGCTACTCGCAAGTTATGGGATTGACTGCGAAAAACCATTTGAGTCTATGTCCTGCGTGAACTCGATCTGTGTTGTACTCACTAAGTGTTATGCCAACGGATTTGAATTCGAGCAGTGTGATTCGAATAAGGCGTTCCTGTACGGAACGCTCAACGAAACGATCTTCATAAAACTCCCGGAATGTGTTTTGCTACTGCTAGAAGGCGCCGAAGGTGAAGAAGACTTCGTATGTCTTTTGCTACAGAGGCTATACAGACTCCAGCAGGTAACCCGTCTGTGGAACGAGACGATTGACAAGCATCTTAAGCATATAGGGTTCAAGGCAGCTGATGCTGACCCGTGTGTGTATACACGAGGTGAAGGCGACAACAAGTGCGTCGTATGTCTCTACGTTGATGACATGCTAATCACATCATGACCGAAGGACGTTATCGCGCTTATGAAGGCTGGTATCGTCGAGATGTTTCGGATCAAGGGCCTCAAACGTGCCCACTTCTTCTCGGTATCAAGATCGACTACGACATAAAGGCAAGACACTGGTCATCGATCAACGTACATCGAGTAGGTCATCACAAATACGGTCAAGAGAACGCGTAGGCAAGGCGTATGCCACTGGATCCAAGTATCCTTCTGACCAAGGAGAAATTACCGCAAATGATGAGGACAAACAATGATGAAGGCAAGACCGTATCGGTAGCATGTCGGTAGCCGCTTGTATATGGCATGCGGGACTCGAACTGATATTTCGCTTGGTGGAGAAAACTGATGAAACACATTGGAAACGGACATCAAGGTGGTGCGCTACTTGTTAATGGCGAAGGAGGTGGGCGTCATGTAAAACGAACTGTTTAGGATCGAACTAACGGCTTGCTCGGTCGTAGACCGCGCCGGCAACCTCATCGACAGACGCTCTGCGAGCAGAAAGCTCCTCGTGTTGTACGGTGCTCAGTTAGAGTGGCGTTCTACATTTCAGAAGATGATCGCGTTGAGCTCCACGGAGACCGAATACATGGCTCTCTGTGAGTGCATCAAGGTAATGACGTGGCTACGTCGACCACTGACGGGAATTAGTGCTGAGGAAGTAGTCGCGGATATTAGAGACCTTTCGCACGCGGCTTTATCTTCACCTTATCGCTGGA
>NBNE01001412.1:0-12749 GCA_002215365.1 Phytophthora megakarya | reverse complement strand
CGGCTATTACTACGGTAGCTAACTCATGTGGTAACATCCGTGACTATTCCTACTGCTACTACCCTACTACTTCTCGGCTATTGCAGCGATAGCTAGCTACTGTAGCAACAGCCGTGACTATGACTACTGCTACTACCCGAACTATCCCCTCCGGCTACGTCAACATCAAGAACTCCGGCTACCACTACAATAATAATTATGGTTACCTGGTTACCTCGACAGATAGAATGGTAGTGGTTCGTAGCTAAGTAGCGACTGGCTGCAACGGTTGAAGTGACCTGCTGTTTCAAAGCTTAGCAGACAAATTTGAGCCTCTAGCATCACTCGAAAGGAATGTAGACTTTATCAAAACGAAAATAGCAATGATAGCAATGTGTATGTTTTTCGAACACATTTGGTGTCTATTGAGCTCAATTGGTATGTTATTCGAAAGTAACGTCATTCCTATCCGTTTTGCTTCCCTTGTTGCGTTTCGATGGTGCATCAATAGAAATCCTTACCATTGCATAACCAATGCCCATACTAATGATGGTCTATACAAGTCACGAGGCAAGACATAAAAGGGTGCGGCTGTCGCTCCAGGGGCACGCTAGAGTTTGAAGGACAGTAGAGGCCGCAGTGACTATTTTGTGTGTGACGTTTCCAATTTTAGAAACACAAAATAAATAATTTAGTTAGCCTCACCGAGTCTATTTTGTGTGTGGTGTTTCTAATTTTATATGCACAAAATATTTTCAAGCATACTAAATTGCAATACACACTAAGTTTGGTACGCCAAGTACTTCCTATTTTAGCGACCAGTTTCATTGTTTAGAATACTGTTTGGTATGTACCAGCAGTAGTATGTTTTTAAAACAGCAGCATAGTTTCTTGAAAAAGAGAGTTTATGATAGGTAACCTTGGCTATTACCTTGCTGTTCGTTTACTTCTTTATAGATAGCCTTGGCTACAACCTTGCTGTACGGTTACTTCTTTACAGGTTGTTTACTGTAACTTACAGTCTTTAAGAGACATAAATTACTCCTTTCCACGACCACGATCAACTTGTACACTTGAAAAGCATCACCCAGCTCGAAATAACCTCAGTGAGATTAATGTCCAAATGGTCAAAAATAGTCAAAAATACTTGGACACAAATTAGTGTCACTAAAAATGAATGAGTCTAATTTATGAATGAGACTATTTTGTGATTCAATTAAGTTCGATGATTCAATTAAGTTCGATGTTGGAATTACGTAGACAGTGCTACTTTTGTAATTTCGGGAAAGTAGTTTCGAGTCGGAATGATAGGTTGGAGTCGATTTGATGGGTGAGAAATGTATGCGACTGGATTCACTAAAAGATGCCAACAAAGAGGTTAAGGCAGTTGGAGAGGGGCGTGACGGAATGACAGACGGACAGACGGACAGGCTACAAGGTTACTAAGTGTGAGATACGAGGTTAGTAAGTGTGAGATGTCATCATTTCCATACTTCTGCTATTGACATATTGACAACTTACGTTTTGACCGCTACTGTCAGTGCGTACACCTTGCCAAACACTGTGTAGTGGTTCAGTACACGGTGCTACTACGTAGAATGATAAACCACAGTAGTTTTACCTACTAGCTACCAAGACACCTAGATGTCGGAAGTGTCGGAACCGTTGCAATATGGAAACGGCTATACTATAGGCCACCAGAAAGGTCAAATTATTTAATGACGGTAAATTTATATAGGTGGACGTGGAATTTGCTAGCAAATCTTTAGCGTCTAAAATGCAGCAAACGAATCCCAAATCTTTGAGCTGCGAAGCCCTCCCGGGTGATCCACACGGATCCCCAATAAATTAAGCGAAGATAGCCTATATTTTCCATGTAGAACTTGCTTGATACGTAGCGAAAGCCATCGTGCACAATCCAATGATGACCACGATACCATTCAAAAGATATCCACGCCCAACAAGTCTAAAAAGTCAAACCACGAAGAATTAGTAATTATTAGTATCAATTATTAATCAATAAAGCTTACCTTGAGTGAAAAATGCACGGGTATATGAATGCGAGCGGAACCGAACAGAAACCACCAATGATAGAGACGAAGTTATCTAGCTGTAAGCACAAGACACGTGAATCAGGTTTCAATTTTAACATGTCAAATGGCAAAAATCGCACCTCCTCCTTGCCGAGATACCCGATAACAGCGGTGAGACAGACAAGTGCGAAGCGGAAACCGTTCTTTTTCCATCGCCAAAAACCCTTGACACGTTTGTATGGAAACAGATTGCTCTCGAGGATGTTGATAACTGGATACAGCATCAAAGGATACGAAAGTACTAAAGCCAAAGAGTATGTAAGCTGCACGGTCATTGTTCCCGTACTCTCATTTGAAGTGGGAAGATTCAGCGTAACCACAGATTGTGTGTTCTCCCCAAAGGCTGCATACACGGTACCTGCAAAAAGCGTGCAAATAACTAGGATGCACACAACACTCCACGATAAAATGGCCGGGAACTTGTGCTTAATCCGATCATCCATTGAATCGTACGTGGGAAGAACCAACCCGATTCCCTCGAAGCAATAAACAGCAACCCCGAGAAACATCGCCCAATTCTCGGAATTAAAGTATTGCCAAGTTGCTTCACCAGGAGCCGAGAGAGAGAGTTTACAGTATATGTGAGGATATACACCAGACCGAACACGATGAGTATATCCGCGAATAGGCTTGTGAGAGCGAAGTACTCTAGACGACGGACCCACACAAGCGGGGTGTAGAGAGGGATTTGCAGTAGAATAAGCGTCCACGAAGACGTCGTGAACGAACTCTGTAGATTGAATGCATGAAATAGGACTTCGCCAATATTTTTCTCTACGAAAATGAGATACGAGCAGCAGAAACCGATCTGGGAGAGTACCAACGACACATTCACTGCTACTAACAAGTATACAAAATGTAAGACAATACCTAACTGACTCCTATTAGCCAGGTTTTCAGCCAATCCTGATACAATACGAGACATTGCGGTGGTTGTGTGAACAAAGAAGCACGCTCGAGCACTCGACCAGGCGCAACATACAGAAGGTCGATAGTGCTGCAGACACACATAGACCCACCACCGAAAACAACATACCCCCATTCTGGAAACCTTTCGGTAGGAATAGTATGCCGCTGCCGATAAAAGACTTGAAAATCGTAAATATCGTCTTTTTGACGGATGCCCCCCTTGTCGACATTTCACTTTTTGCCATAGGGAATGAGTCAAGACTACCAAATAATGGAATCAGCTCTTCCTGTGGAGTAAAACGATGTCAACGTTAAAACTTGAGAAGTTACAAGCGACGTTAGCTCAATCAATACGCACATTCTCGCTGAACTCGTCACCGAGGTGCAAGGTGTCGTTGGCGAAGCCGCGGTAGGTGGATTGCACTAAACTATTGGGTCCGATTGACGAGAGAAATGAGTTCTGCACACAGGTTGGCACGATTGTATCACCAGCAGGTAAGTTGGTGATGACGTGGTCCCGACGGAATCCGCCTGGTTGCACAATGTCCGAAGCCTTGCCTGTCATTCACAAGTGTCATTCACAAGAGAACCCCCTGCAATATCCTCACGAGTTACAAACCGACGTCTTTGTAGAGAACCTCACTCACGTCCGGGAGTGACTTGGTCCGCGTCATTCCATCCTGAGAATCCTTCAACACGGCGCTGTAGATTTCGCGTGTCATGTCCGATCCCTCTTTGGAGATGCCGTGCACAAGCGCGGGAGTGCGCACGTCAGAGTCTTTGCACGAGTCTTTCACGTTAGGCGAGAACATGTTGCAGCCGAGTAAAGTGAGCAATGAACTCTGGAAACTCAAGTGTCCTTTCAGCTCGAAACTGAAGCATGCGTAGAAATCCCAGAAATGGGATCTTTCAAACATGGCTACAACCAAGATTCCGTGATTCCGCTGTTGTCCATGCTGCCGAACTGTCACCATGGCTTCGATACAGAACACGCGCTGTTGGTGTGCATACGCAGCCTGACTTTCGGCACGTTCTGCCTGGCCACGCTGGTTGCGGCTGTCTACGCGATCCAGCGGATCCTGCCCATTTTCCTGCGCTCGCAATGGTACATGACCAACCTCAGCATGCTGGCACTCACAGGTGTTCAGATGGCGCTGTTAGTCTACGAGTGCTTCGTTCTGAACAGCCCCAAGATCCTCGTGTTGGCCAAGTATTTTCGCTGTGTGCAGATCGCAATTTCCTGTGTGCTCTACGGGAAATCCGCCGGGGAACTCGTTAACCGGACGAAATTGGTCAGTGGATGAGTGGAAGTCTCTCTGGAGAGCTTGGGATGCTGATTATCCGTGATACTGTGGTGAAGTTCTACAACATGTTGATCCCAGTTGTAGGACTCACGACAATGGCCATGACGATGAACGCGCTGCTCGTTGTGGCAATTAATGATGAGATTGACTGCCATCACGTTACGTGGATGACCATGTCGGTGATGGGGGTCGTTCTAACAGGTACGAATGTGCGAGGCGATATCTGCCTTGGGCCACTGTGCACTGACTGCGGTTGTTAAGGATAGTTGGCTTTGCCATTCCAGGCCGAGTAGTTCTCGATGAGATCAACTCCACTACGAGGAAGCAGGTATCGGATACGATTGAGCATGTACTTCGAAAAATGCGTTTCATACTCATTTGCTTCACTTTTGTCCCTTGTGTAGCGCAAAAAATTCCAGGACTCTTGTGAGCTGACGGAGTTGGAGCAGTCCAATCACCAACTGTGGGTTCTTTTGGTCGTAAGTACTGTATCCTCGATATGTCTGTCCGAATGAGTGGCACATTGTGTCTTGCGCTTCTGCTTTTGTTCCGAACAGTGCAACTTCGTGAGCACGAGTTTGCAGCTCGCAGTGGACGCATACCTTTCGTTTCACGTCGGTGGTAAGGATGGATTCAACATGTTGGCACTTGTGCGTAGAACTCAGCATGATGGCTACTGCCACTGCAGGTAAAAGGAGAGAATGCGACAGTATGTTCTTCGACGAAAACGGCGGTCTCGTCGAACAGTCCGTGCGGTTGGTAGTCTCCATCGGAACGTACCTTGTACCGAACTGGGGCGCATTGTACGTGTTCTACGTACTGCCGCGTTTCCAGTTTTGCACGGTTCTGGATGTGCCCGGGCTCCTGATGGATGATGAGAGCGAGGAAGCGGCATACGAACTCCTTCCAAGCGATGAGCGGATACTATCCAGCAGCAGTCGCCAAGGGATGCAGTTCTACTAATTATGCAATCGTGAAGGAGACAAGTGGAGCGTTTCCTGATGACCGTCAGCACGAAGTTGAAGCGGAGGGTCCATCTGCAGATGGCTGGGCAACTCGCACACACCACCAGGAAACCAGGAAACACGCATTTCATGTACACTATGAGGTCGATCCTTCAAATGTAGACTTCGTATCCAAGTTGTAATGCGTCAGACCAGTAACGTTAATTCGTGCCGAGTTAGAGAGCAAACGATTCCCATTTCTTGCCGTAGACATGGTCGCGTATCGACGCCACATTGAAGCTCACCCTATGAACTTCAAGTAAGCGACTGACCAAACGTTGACCTCGCCATTCTTAGAACCGCAGCGCCCAGGTCAACGTCATGGACCACGATTCCGTCCGTTTGCTGTGTGCGGCGCCTCCTTCCAAGTCTCCACTGAACCTTTCGGCGCACGACATCGCCCTGGTGCGTCTGGGCGGCGACTCCACTTTCCAGCGCTCGCACAGCAAGCCCGAGCACCCGACGTCGCAGATGGGAGCAGCTGCTGTGGATGCCGAGAACCAGCACGCCAAGCGCCATAACGGCAAGAAGCTGCTGTTCCTGCGCAACTTCAGCGTCCTGGAAGAAGACATCGTCATCTGCAACCGAGTCCGCTGCGGCGTCGATCCGTCCTGGTTCCAGCACCGGAACGCCGGCAACCAGCGCTATCTGCGGGCCTTGAGCATTGAAGAGGCAAGACTGGCGGCTACTCGTCGTCGACGCTCGATCTCCATGGCGGCAGTGTCCAAGAGCCAGAGCATGCGGATTAACACGAGTGCGCTGGAAGACGAGAATGAGGACTTCATGACAGAATCCGCGCGTAGCAGAAGCAGTAACACGACAGAGCACAGCTCGTTTAACTCCATCGCCGCTCATCCTTCTAGTAGTGAAGACGCTGTGTCGCTCACACGTACACCGCCGGTGAGGAGGAGTTCTTCGCAGAGGAGTGTGGCAAGTCCACGCATGCGAACAGGCTCCGAGAACTCAACGCTGCTCACTCCACGTGAGAAAGCTATGCATGGACGCTATCTCATCAGAGAATCTTTCGCTGCGGGAACTTATGGCAAGGTGTGCTCTGGACAGGATAAGTCGTCTCTGGAGGAGGTTGCAGTGAAAATCGTACCCAAGTACATTTTGATATCTCCTGAAGAGAAACAATCGGTGATCCGCGAGCAGGTCATTCACAAGGGTCTGGATCACCCGCACATTGTGAAGCTTCTGGACGTCTATGAAGACGATGGTGCACACTACTTCATTCTGGAGCGCGCCGACAGCGGATCGCTCAACACAATGATCACCGGCGCAGGCATCGAAGAAAACAAATGCCGTGATTTCTTTCGACAATTGCTGCTCGCAGTGGAGTACCTTCACAGCAACAACATTGTACACCACGATATCAAGCCCCACAATGTGCTTTTAGACGATGATGGAGCCACAATAAAGTTGTGTGACTTCGGTGCTTCACGAGCTTTCGACGCGCATGAGACGTCGTTGCCATTCGCCGGTATCTTTGGTACCGTGGGCTACATCGCGCCAGAGTTACTTGACGGTAAGGCGTCCTATGGTCCTGCTATTGATATGTTTAGCGCTGGCTTGCTACTTTTCGAGATGGTTTTTGGGTACGGTCCATTTTACCCACCGAGTGCTTGCACACACCAGGAACTCGAATTCCCCAACAGGTCGAAGGCGTCTCCGCAGATAAAGCAGATTTTGAGCCGATTGCTGGAGAAGAACCCAACCAAGCGGATTACAGCTGGTCAGGCGCTGGGTCACCCATGGATCACTTTAAATGCAGGTGGTCGTTCAGCCCCAGCGTCACCAATTGATACTCCTGCAAGTATACCACCTGCATCGCCGACTTGTGTGGGCAAGTAGAGAACCGAGGCTCAGTGTGGATGTTTTTTTTTATTTTGTTCTCCCTAGCAAGCGTAACTACAAATACTTAAGTATGTAAAGTACTACCCACTAAACCTTGTTATAAAACGAATCGCATCTTACCAATTGTCTATTAGAAATCCGTCGACACCGGAGCCGTACAAGGTACCGATGCTATAGCCAACAATAATGACCACTGCAGCTAAGACTGAGATCACGTTGCCGATCAGGCCGCCAATTGTTGCGGTACCAACCAACGCAACCCAAAACGCCACGAGCCCAATCATCGCTGTCCCATGGTTGCCTTGGAAAAGCAGTTCTGCTCCGTCCGGAAGCTTGCCGTTCGATTCATAAAATGCCTTCAGCAGAGTCTCCTTGCGTTCAAACCGCTTTTCCATCCAAGTCGCTAAGTCTTTTTCACTTTTGTCACGCAGCATCGAAATGTCCACACGCTCGATGTAGAAATGGAGCATTCGAGGAACATGACCAGTGAGCAGTGACACCTCCGATGGACGTTCGTTTGCGGCGTAATCCACGTAGAACATGGTGACATCGTACACAGCAGTAAGCTGTGAGCGCAGCAGTGGGAACATAAATGTCCAACCTGTTGTTCGTGGGTACAGCGAGTACTGACGAGGCGGAAGTCCGTTCTTCTCAGCATAGGAAGCACTCTTTTCGAGATTACTCTCACTGAGGTCGGTACCTTCCGGGAAGAGTAAGTATGAAGCCTCAGGTTCAGCCGATGTGAGGAACGGCAGCAACTTGCGCAAGTTCACTTGATCGTCGGTCCAGCGGCGTTGCTGTGCAGAATAATAGTTCACGTTAGCGAAGCCTGCTAATACTTTCTTATAATGTTAGATCAAACCAGGAAAATGAACATGAAGTGCTGCATGGCCCAGCCGAAGATGGGGATTTTGCGCAGCGGAGCCTTCAGGACAATCCGCAACTGGTGCAGCGTCCGCGTCCGCCACGCGACGCTCCACAGCAACATCCAATCGATGCGAGTGCGATGGTTGGCCACCCATAGCGCTCGGTCCTGCGGCATGTCGCCTTCGTGCGCTTTGGTTTCTGCATCGCCATAGACTCGGACCTGAATGCCAAACACTTTCTCTACACAAGGCCCAGTGAGCGTCTAGCAGCATTTAACTATCGTTCACGCACCAAGTAGCAGCACAACTTGACCCATCCACGCCCATTGTCTGCCCCAACACAAGTAACAAGATGAGTCCCTTGAGTTAGTGGAATCAGAATTCCTTCGCACATGAAGCGAGTGACGCGGCGGTAGAAGCCTTTCGTCTGCAGAAAAGCTGACAACGGCAGCACCGTCACTAGGAAAGATGGAGTCAAGACCCAGGCCAACGCTGTCCAGCCCGTGAGCACCAGCGACCCCACGAACACGACGCCCACTACGGCTATACGCATGGTCTCTTCTATTGTGACCGTCCCAGTTACTTCAACCAAATCGTCATTCACTTAAGCGATACTTCAACTACTTCAATCTTGTGAGCTTGAAGAATCCTGAAAGAAAATGACAACAAGGGAGGAAGCAGAGCGCGATATGAAGCTCCTCGTGAGCTTCGTGGCCATGGTCTTCGTGGGTCTTGGCAACAAAAGTACGTGCTTGCCTCCTTCCTGTTCCATTAGAAACTCAATTGACCTTTATTGTATGGGCAGTTTTCCAAAAGTGAGCACACTAGAGACTCAATTTCTCGTTCTTGGTGCTCATTTGCGTGTGGTTGACAGACTGCAGACCATACCCATGCACAACTACCCCACATTCCTCAATCTACTCACCACGTTCGTCTACGTACGTGGGGCTCCGATTGGATGCGACCTGATGCTGACCCACTTGTGTCCGAATATGATAGATCCCAATTAGTTTCGCCTACATCTTACCGATGATCAAGTACGGCAGCGCCATCACGTGGGACCAGCGCAGCATCCCCAAGCGCAAGTTCGCAGTCATGGGAGGACTGGACTCCATCGCCGGCATCCTTCAAGTGTTTGCTGCTACCTACTTGGGCGGATCGTTGATCATTTTGCTTGGTCAAGCTGCAATCCCCATTTCGATGCTGATCTCCAGCCTACTGCTCAAAGCTAAGTACTCGAGCTATCAGTATGTGGGTGCAGTAGTTGTGTCGCTGGGTCTGTTGATTGTGCTGAGTTCTGGCGGCTCTAGTAGCAGCACTGGCACCAACCCACACCTCATCGTACTATGGTCTATTGTGATGATCTTCAGCTGCGTTCCCATGTGCTTGTCCAGCGTTTACAAGGAGAAGACGCTAGGAGAGGCAGAGCTGGACGCGGTTTATCTGAATGGATGGATTGCTGTGTTCCAGTTTCTGTGTGCAATTCCGTTGACTATCCCTGCGGCTATGGTCGGTGACCACCCAGTCACTCCGAGAGAGCTTCCAGAAAACCTCTATGACGGGTTGATGTGCTACTTGGGGCAGAATACCATCACTGAGGGTGCCCACAACGATGACTGTGAGAAGGCAACTATCTACGTGACCGCTTATCTACTCTTTAATGTGGCGTACAATCTGTTGATTATCCTGATACTCAAGTTTGGCAGTGCAAACATCCTCTGGTTGGTAAGTGAATTGTTGAGCTCTGCTACTGTAGACTGGAGGAGGTTTATCTAAAAGCTTGTGTTGAACAGGCAATGACCATTATGGTTCCTCTCGGCAACGTCGCATTCACATTTCCGTTCATGCCAGAACACCAGCCCCTCCATGCGAAGGATATCACTGGATTAGTGTTCATCATGCTGGGATTGTTTGTGTACCGCTTCCTGGAGGAGCTCATGGATTCGTGGAAGAAGCGGAAACCCATTTATCCAAATGAAAAGGATTCTGAAGCAGATGAACTGAAGCGTGCGCTCATCAGCAGCGACAGCGACAACAGCGAAGACTTGGACGGGGAAGTGTAAACACAGGTGCCGTACTTCACAAAAGAAATTCTAAACAGATAAATTGCATCTTCGCCAAATCTACCCAATCTACTCTGAAATATCACTATTTCTTAACACTAAGAAAGCAGGTTTGAAACCCAGTCTATTAACAAGTTTTGCATGGTAGGGGCTTACTTCCTGTAATGTACGTGTACCAACCAGCCAGCTTCATCTACAATAGAATAACACCAGTATGTTAGACTCTGGCGCACGAGACGTCGAGTGTTGCGCTCCAGCACGTGTTGCTGCTGCTCCCAGCGAGCGTTGGTGCGATGCCTGGAAGATGGCTGGAGAAGGTCATGGGCCGTATCTTGACGGAGTTGAAGCGACGCTGACGTTCCACAGGGGCGTCATGGTTCCTGAATAATGCTCGAGTGTATGAGCAGGTGAATATGGTTGCTCTATTGAGCATAGAGATGATGGCTCAGATATATGAGCTGGAGAGTTGACGTTTTCGTCCTCTCCGCAGATACCCCTTTGGGGCGGAAACACTGTCGGTCTGTTGATGACCTGGTGTGAAACGCTGCTTTTGAAGAAGCTTGGCGCGGTGTTCTATCACCAAGAGGAGTTATGGTCTCTGCCCTCAAGGTGAAGCGCGACCACGCGGTGGCTTATAAGTTTGGTCGGAAGACCCAGACACGGCAGACATGTGCTTGTGTCCTGCGACGCGGAACCGACAATGTGCTCGATGAGCGAGAAGAGTCTGAGAAACCGTCGCGGTGGCGCGACATGACCTCTAAGAGTCTGAGAAGCCGTCGCGGTGGCGCGGCATGACCTCTGGGATGCGGTGAGTGGTGTTCAACAGTCTTGATGGGGGAGAGTGTAACGGGGTTACACGTGAAGTACCCTTCTGGTGTGTCGTACACAGAAGGTTACCTCTGTAGAGGGGAGGGCCACCGATTGCTAGAAGTAGTGTAACTATAGCATAGTGAGGTGCAGGTGCTTGCACCGTAAGCGGCTTGGCCGCAAGAATACAGTTTGTCTTTTGCAAGAAATTGCAAGTGTTAGTACTTTGGACTGTGTGTTGGTTTTTTGGTATAGAACCCGGTGTGACTCTCTGAGTCAAGCGTCTTCCTCTGATGCAAAGAGCTCGCTGCACTTGATAGCACTTGTAGTCAATCCCTCACCTGAGTCTGAAAAGACTATTCCTCTGTGAGGATGGAGCCAGCAGGGTTCGCAAACTTGGCCCCAGGCCAGCAGGACGCGCTGAAGAAGCTGATGTCCCTGTTGGGACCGGAGGGGGTCGTACATCTTTCTTCGCAAGGCCCAGACGCTATCAACGCGCGTCTCGAGGCTTTCTCAAGTTTCGGGAATGCTCTGTTGGACCATATTCAACAGAGAGTGAGCGTGGCGGTGCCACAGGCGTCAGCGGCCACGCTGCAAGGCGGGTCATCTCGACCAAAACCACTCACGGTGATTGTCAAGTCCTTCGAAGGGAAGGAAGGTGAAAACTCATGCTGTGGATTCGCGAGGTTGAAATGACCATGAGTTCGGCCTTGGTCCAAACTGAGCAGCAACGCGTGGCACTTGCGATCTCTAAGTTCGGTGGGCGAGCGCGTGAGTGGGCTCTCACGAGCGGGTGGTCGGTCGGTGGTATTTTCCCGACGTGGGACGAGCTTAAGAAAAATCTGTCGGTGGTGTTCCTACCGCCGAACCACGTTTACCGCGTGTGCTCACGCTTCTTGGGATGTCGTCAAGAAGAAGAATTTGTTGGACTTCGTTCAAGCGCTACGTACGCTCACCACGGCATGTTTGCCGATCCCCTCCCCGAGGCGGTCACCACCACGGTGTTCATAGATGGTGTCCGGATCGGCGTGACCCGCACAGAAATTTTCCGTAGCTGGTCCGCCTCGTTCGAGGAGGCCGTAACGGTGGCATTAAATGCCGAATATAACTTCAAGTCGGCCCATGCGAGCTGGAGTACGCCCTCGGCGAGTACACCGGAAGATCCGAAGCCGATGGATCTTAGTTCTGCTGAGGAGCAGGTGGCAGCGCTCCGCGCCGAAGTAGTCGAGCTACGAGCTTCCACCCAGCGTCCTTCTATTCGTCGTTGCTACTCCTGCGGTAGCCCGGACCATCTCAGGCCGAGATGTCCGTTGCGCAAAGCGCGTAAGGCCGCTTCGAGTCAGGCCACTGATTCGTCGGGGAAACGGCGACTCCCAGTAGGCGCGGGGCAGTCTGCTGGGGAAGAACTAAGTTCTGTTGGACCTCATGGAAGTAGGGGAGGTAGAGGACAGCAGGGTTTGGCCCCGAAGAGAGCCGTGCTCTCAAACACGGATCGAGAATGCAAGCCAGGCTTGCTGGTCGTTGAGGCGACCGTGAAAGGCTTTGACAAGCCGTGGATCTTGTTGATCGATTCAGGAGCGTCCGGCAATTACGTGCGGCGCTCCACTGTGGAAGGAAGTTAACTGTATACTGAGGCGTGACACTGTCACTGTTCGTCTTGCGACGGGTCCGTGTTACGGAACCCAAGGTCCCATTGGACTTGGGTGTCAAGTTCCTTGACTTTGACAGCACGGAACACTGTTTGATCTTGGACCTTGATCAGAGGTATGACCTCATCCTTAGTATGGCGTGGCTGGAGCGCCACGAACCATGGATCGACTGGAGGTCGATGACATTAGGTGCTACGCACTTCTTACCTGGTGGGGCT
>NBNE01001411.1:0-12756 GCA_002215365.1 Phytophthora megakarya | reverse complement strand
GAGCAAAACGACAAGTATGCTTCCAAATGTGTCAACAGCTCTCCTACGAGTGGAATCCCATACTCTATTACCGAGGTCACTGCGTTGACGAGCTTGTATTCGGTACAAAGTCTGATATCTACGCCACATGTCTAGGGTGATAGCTATGGGTGAGCCCACTGACTCTCGGAAAGCGATACATGATTGGTGGTCAATAATCCCTTCTGCAGTTCATATAGGTTCTGAAAGAAGCGGGTTGGAATGTGTCGTGGACGTTGCCTTATTGGACGGTATTCACCAACATCAATATCACAGACTATCCCGTAGGTCGGTGGTGGTAATGCGTTATCACTCGCGCTCCTCGTGCATTTTCAGTACTTCAACCAACTTGCCTTAATCTTCACCAGACGACTTAGGGTCCATCACATTTGGCGCCTAATACACGAGCTCAGTAGGCACCAGACGTCACAAAAACAGTTGTCCGTTTCCGTAAGGATAAAATTTATCCGTATCAACGGATAACCATGGTTAACCGATTTGTAATTTTGACTTCGGTACGATTAACCACGGATAACCGAAAACAAACTACGGATAACCATGGAAAACCAAAACGCCTACGCTGGTAATAATTTTAACTACTGTATTGCTTAATTTTGGCTTGAGACTCGTCGCGATAGTCGTCAAGCAACCGGAGCTGGATGGTCAGTTTGGAGTCCGCAGTGACCATAATTTCTGAGACCGGGATACGACCGACTCCGTTTCACCGACTCAGAATGCTGCTGCGGAAACTAGAGAGAAGCTAAGTGTTCTTCGTTAACAGGATATGAACTCCGTAAAATTTGCGATTGAGTCTGAATTAAAAGGCCGGCGGCACGAATCGATCCTAGCACTACAGGAAGAGACGTCAGCGACACGTCGCATTGTTGGAACTATTTTGCACACGTAATTGAAAAGAGAGTGCAGTTCGTTTTAGGTGTGGCAATGGACGTAACTATGTTTCTTGGCGTACATTCCGTACGTACACGTTGAAGAGCGGATCTGGAAATACCATAGTTAACAACTGCACGTTCAAGTGTTCTATTACAGATGCACCAGGATCTACTATCGGGTTCACCAAGGCTTCTGTAGTAGCCAAATCAAAACAACGAGATAGTCGGCTGCTGCAATGATGTGCTCCAAAGATTTACGTCCATTTACAATTTGCAAAGGTGTTGGGTTTAATGTTTTTGCTAAAGCTTTAATTGAGATTGGTGCAAAATTTGGATATAGCGTAGACATATTCGAATTGCATCCGGTTGGAAATATAGTTAAAACCTATGTTGTCCAAGGAGCAAATGACACATACAAAGTTTTTTCGCACAGCATTTTCTTAGTGGTTTTTCGGCTGAATTTACGGTGGATTTATGGACTGACAAAACTATATTTGCATCTATAACAGTGCACTTTATCGACGTTAAATGCGAGAACATTTCAAGTGAAGCATTCTAAAGCGCAGAAACACACGGACACCTCTGTTCTGCTTTTCTTTAACGATTGCTTACAGTCATATCAAAATTTATGGTCGAACAGCTTTGACCGTAGTCAACGATACCGTTCAAAATATGAATGTACGCGGTTGGTTTACAGTTGTTACCGACCGTGGCCCAAAAATGCTAGGTAACGATGGATTTCGTTCACAATACGATTGGATTGCATGTTCTGACCACAAGACTGCGACCATTTTGACTACGGTTTTGTGTAAAACAACTCAAACGATCGAAGGAACTAGGTCAAAATCATTTTACAGATTTCGAGACAATGTCCCAAAATGTTTTAATCTAATTGGCGGATGCAAAAGCTAGTGCGGTACTTCAACAGACGAATCTTCAAAACGAATTAGTGTCCCAAAATGTTTTGATCTAATTGGCGGATGCAAAAAGCTACTGCGGTATTTCAACAGACGAATCTTCAAAACGAATTAACCAAGACATTAAAACAAGAACATATTACGAGATGGGGTCTCATTTTCACATGATGACAGTTATTCTTTATATGTATGACAAACTGGCAACTCTTTTAACTTCACGAAGCCAATGTTCGCACATTGACGCAGTTGCTCGTTACTTACTTCTAGAACTCGTTCGATTTCTCAACAACGTTCAAATGGCTACCCTAAAACTTGAATGCTGGAACGAACCAATATTGCACTTAGTGGTTTACGAACGGTACCGATTAAAAGAACTCCTAAAACTTCGTAAAACGACTACATTCAGCGAGAAAACCAGCCGGATGAAAACCTACCCCCAGATTCAATTTCACTCGTTGCGGTAAAGCAACTAATTGAACATTATGCCCTCCCTAAATTGATAATCACATCGTCGCAGCAATGCTAGATCCTCGCCAGAAACATAGACTGTTTAAATTTGATGTTCATGTAAGTGAGTTTACCGTTGCAAGAAAAAATATTTTTTTAGAATCGATGAGAAAACTCATTGATATGGATAGTATATTCATTGAACAACAACAAGAGACAGTTGCAAAAAAACGTAAATCAACACCAGGATTGATGAGTTTGGACTCTTCAGATGAGGAAGAAAAGACAGATACACAGCACAATAAGACTCCAGAACAGATCGAATTCAATATATACATATGGCATTGCGTTTGAGTGACACAGAAAAAACGACATTTAACTTGCTGGAGTGATGAAAGAGAATGCCAAGCCCGAGTCAACATAGTCAATACACGGTATTTCCTATGTTAGGAAAAGTTACCAGGTCAGTTTTAGCTGTTCCGGCTTCTAGCTCGATGTCTGAGAGCAATTTTCAGATGCCGGAAATGGGTTTGGTATGAAAAGAACGATGCTTAGCCCTGCGGTACTGAACGACATTCTCGTCACTCGTTCCAATACAGACGTGTTAAAAAAGAATTTGGGTTACCAATGCCATTAAATAAATATTAGTTCAATTGCATACTTAAGTATGATGTTTTTGTTGTGTTTGAAGCTTTATATTTGACCTACTATAGCGGTCATGCAAATGCTGATCCAGTATATTAATAGATGCGCATGTAAACAACATGTATTGGTGCATCAAACCGCAGATACCTTCTTTCCTACGACGTACTTATTTATCTACAACGCCTATGCAAATTTAAGGTCACTCTTTATCAAAACTTGATTATGTACGTTAAACTAAAGTTTTGCTGTTATCATACGGATACCTACGGTTAACCTAACTATTACCGCGGATGGACACGGATACCCGAAATAGTTGAGTCTTTACCTACAGATGGACATAGATAACCGAGGTTTTGAGTTTGCGACCTCTGATAGGTAAGTCTGACAGGATTGCAGGTTCGTGTGCGTAATCTGTCAGCTCGACATCTGCTGCCTCGTGAATATTCGTATTCGAAGTCTCATCGGCTCGGTCATCGTCTCCTTCTGTCGCTAGCACGTTGTTGGCTATGACAAAGATGCGTTCCAGATGGTCAAGATTATCGCAGGTGTCTTGTTCGGATGGTCCTTCGTCACCACTCCCTTCCTCCGACGTTTCTGCAGAAAATTCGTTGGTCATCAACCCTGTGAACAGGGCCTCCCCGCTGGCAACCTTCGACCGATAGACCTCGTGGTATCTCAAGTTGTCATGCTCATTATCACTCCTATGTCAACAATATGACTCTTGTGAATGTTTTTGTAATATCGCAGTAAGTGTCAGGTAATGAGGCATATCCACCGTTGGGGTTTGATTTTCCATCCATTGTTGTACATCTAGCATTCAAATAGGAACAGCGTCTTATCACGAGCAGCAGCGTATACAAACTCTTACCACTGGGTGTATTTTAGTAATTCTACTATCACATAACTAACATCTCGTGGAAGTTGTCCAATTGAGGCCCTCACCACCACTGGAATATAAGCAGAGTAGTACGCTGTCCTTCCTGATATGTTCGTTAATCGCACTTGGTCGGGCCTTTTCTTCCGACATCGCGTAACATGTAGGGAGTGGAGCAAATCGCCAGAAGTTCCACATGGGCCTTACCATTTTCTCGGAGGTCCATCGTTCCGGTTAAACTGGCCTTAGAAGCGGTTATCGTGGTTGAATCCTCGAGCAGACTCATTCCTTAGCAACTTATTGCCGGATCGCTCATACGTTCCTTCTGCTTCCTGGCTTTGTTCAGATTCATTGGCTGTAGCAGCAAAGTTGCTAACTTCAACCGAATAATAGCCACCGACATCTTCTTCGTCAATATGACGTCATTCTTCTGCGTTCTAGCCATCGTGGTTGCGTTTCCGCCATCTGGTTGAACTGCGGATAATAGTAGTTGATGAAAGCCGTGCTGAGAAAACTCCACTTACGTTTGTTTTTCTTTAGCAGCAGTATGTACCAATGTAATGCGCCGTCTTTAAGCTCAACTGGAAAGGCATGTGTTCCTTTCATTTTGTATACAACTTTTCGGAGCCATTGTTTAGATTTTCACTCTTGTTGCGATGCACTGAAAATGCTCGTATCTGCCCCAGTGGTCGGTGCGTGGCTAGGTCAAGCTTTGGTGTTACGCTTTCACTATCTGGCATTGACGCTTCCTCTACCTGACAAATATAATCGTCTAAAACGGCATCTCGGTGAGGGTAATACCTATCATCATCTCCATCGTCTGACGACGAAAAGGCATCTACCGAAGGTCTGCGACCCTTCCTTTTATGGCATGATCCTGGTAGCGTGCTCCGATTCGCATACGCACGTCCCTCATGAGGATCCTGTGGCTCCTTCGTCGTCGCAAGTTTGGTTGTTACCATATGCAAGTCTTGAAAGTACGGAGATTCATCACCATGTTTTGATAACACTACTTTCACGACAGGGTATATCCTATGTAGCGTCTACGGAAGTGGAACGCCCGTTAGATCATTGCCATCCCCGGCTGTTGGAGGCGTTGGTGGTTGAGAAAAGTAAATCTCAGTCTCCCCACAGCCAGTTCTGAGTTTATGTTTCCATTTCCAAAGATCGGCACCGGCCTCAGCACGAACCCATACGTCGAGGCCAGACCGTGGCGGTCTTAATTGAGCCTGTATGCGCTTTGACTTCTGGAACGGTACCATAGCGTCTTCGACTTGGGCCGTAGTAGTTGCCGTTACTGCTATGATCAACTTGTAGCTCCCATCGGCCCATACTACTTGACGAATCCTCTTCGGCTCGGAGAGACGAACCCACACGCTGTTCTCCACCATTTCTTCATGCGTTCTTCCCAAGACCTTGTTAGCCGTCAGAGTATCACCATGCATCGGTGGATGAAACCAGTGGTCCGCTCTGTAACTGGAGACTTCGATTCGAAATAATAGAAGTCATCGACAATGTCGTCTTCACCGTCGCTGATCCGGTGACTTCGTCAAGTTCTTCCAGGAGATTTGCGGGTCTAAGTGCGCATTCTACTACTCCGTCCGGCCGCCAAAATCAAAAACTCGTCTTCCAGAAGGCTCAGTGTGTATTCCTTCTCTTCCTGTTCGTAGGCTTCACCCATGGCTTATCAGATCCATTCGCATCTTCTCCAAAGCTAACAGAAAGTCCAGTATATGTTTCGGTTCCCAGTGTTACTGCCTTCATTTCCGCATCCTACTCGTCCATTCCTTCACTTCTCGTCGGAAATCCTGGTACCGCAGAGCTAGATCGTTTAGCCATCGTTGTTTCATATTCTTTTTCCTTCTGTCTTTACTTCTTCTCTCTTGGAAGATCAAAACATCAATTAATCTGTAGTTGAACAACGCAAAGAATGTTATCACCACTCCCCGGTCGCAGCACCAGTTGTTGTATAGGAATACGCTGATATATGCAGGTACATCCTACCACCAACACCCTCTAAACGGGGTCAACTAATAGTATACTTGGTTTCCACTTGACCAATCAACTGCCACAGCACGCTTGGCCACGAGCAAAGACTAAGATGCTCTCATACACAATATAACCACGAGAGGCCTGAACAGTGGAAGGATGCAGGCCGGTTACGGGTCGATAGGTAGTGCCGAGGTAATTCTGCGCTGAAAAAGTCGATTACGATGCCTTGCCGCCCAAATGTATGGCTAAGACTCAATTCCGAAGATTCGTCTCCCAAATCTATGACGCAATCTGGGTCAGCGGAGGCCAAGGCTGTGGAAGAGAAGTGGCAAGTGCGTGTGTGGTGTGTTGTGCTGTATATCCAGAAACACGGGGCATTTCGAGTTCATTTAAGCACATCCAGACTGGAACCTGCCGAGCTCGAGCCTAAGCCTCGCTCGGACAGTGTATTCTCGGATCACCCAAAACCAATCACAGTCGCTGTGGTTTTCAGACTTGTGGGCCCAAAGCGCAACTGTAGCACGAAAGGACCAACAAGGAGATTTACAAGCGACGGTTGCGCACGCCATTTCGCATGCCATTTCCAGAACTTTGCGGGTCTGTGAATTTGCTACGGTTTGAGTAGTGGTCTTACGACCGGTCATTCCTGTGTGTAAGGTCACCGTTGCATTACAACTGGTGCGCATGGCCGGATCCCGGAATGACTTTGGACGGTGTGTGCGAAGTATGTTGACCAATCAAGGTTCAAGTGATTCGAAAACAGTATAGAGAAGAAGGTGATAAATTCTTCGTTGAGGTGGAGTCTAGGGGTAGCTGGGTTACCAGCAGAAACTTCTGCGACTGAGACTGGGACGTCCTCGAATAAGACTGAGGAACATGCCCAAGCCACAGAAGCGTTGGAGACTACGGAATTCCAGGAAGAGAACGTGGAAGACGTAGAACCGGAGGCACCATCCTACTCGAACGACGTGGAGATGTGGACTGAATCACTTGAGAAGAAGAAGGATGAAAAAACGTTGAAGGAAAGAATGACGCACAGCTTGAACCAGCTAAAACGAATCACGTCGAGATCTGCTAACTCCAAGCTCAGGGTTGGCTGTGACCCAACGGGAACTATTCACGAGCTCTGCCTCCGTACCATAAAATACTAACCGGAGACCAACTGCTGCGAATGTTCGTGGTACGAAGTCGAGGGTAATGTGCTCAGCGTTCTCAGGTGTCGAGAAGTGAAATCCATTTGCATGGCGCCATTGAAACGAGGAGTGACACGGTGCGTTTCAGTTATACTCCCGGAATCGTTCCTGGGATGTATTCTGAGAATAGTATATGGGCATGACATTCATGGTCAGACCGATACCATACTCAGAGATTGGAAGGAGTCCCGGAAAATGCAGAAGCTGAACGCGCCCTGAAAACCCTGCCAAACTTCACAGAGATCGTGATGCTAGCTTATTGAAGTTCGCAGTTGGAAAGTTGGACGAGACTACCTCCACAGCTCGTGTGTCCAGTAGATGTGACGTATAAGTCTCAACCCAATGTGTATGGTCGGTGGGGATATATTCGTGCAGCCGGTACAATTGCGAAGTACATGCAGTGGTTCACGAGAGCACCATCAGGACGATGATTGACAGAGTTCCATGCTAAGCGTGATCTCAGACCCTAAAGCTATCTTTGTACTCAGCACCTCGCCATATTGTCAGTTACCGACAATATGGCGAGGTGCTGAGTACATATGTCAATGTTTAATGCCCGAGTAATGATGGGGACGTCTGGAGCAATTACGTGTAGTGGTTTTGGAGGAATGACAATCGCTGTCACGCAAGCAAACAGCCCCAACAAACTCAAAGTCAATCGCAGTCATACGTTTTAGTCAACAAAAGAACGCTCAGACTCGACCCTCGGCTTCAGGAGGATTTGAAATCTCAGGCTCTGAGAATAGCTGAACGAGATTGGCTCATTCTGGTACACCAACAGACTATGACTTGTTTAGGAGAAGAGGATCAGAATCGTATTTTGATAGCGAGCATTCGGCGTGAACAACTCGATAATCACTTGAAATTCTCACAGTAAACCATAGAACTGGAGAGAAAACGATACGAAAACTGGAAGGCATATCAAGTTGCAGCCAATTTTCAGCCTTTAGTCGCAGACCAAGGATTGAAAAGCCAATGACAACTGAAGGCCGCAGAGCAAATACTTCGGGTTCAGTATAAAGAGATATCTAAGCGCGAAGCTGAGCGCAGAGCCCAAGCTCGTGAAGTGCAGAGTGTGCAACAAGAAATCCGAGAAGCAGAAGTAAATGCCAAGTATAACGAAGAGCTAATGGTCAGGCACGCTTAAAATTCCCAAGCCGAAGTCCATATGAGGCTGAGCTTCGGAAGCTGAAGGAACCAGCTGTGTGTGAAGCAGCAGAATGCCTTAAAGAGGTCCAGACTTGAGAAGGGAAAATCCGTCGGTTATCACATAATTTACCACCAGCGAGTAGTGAAATGGAGCCGATAATGCAACCGGAATCAAGTAGAGGAGTCACGGAAGATGCAATTGTACATGGAGCTATATTCAACACACGAGTACATGTATTGTTGGATAATAGATCTACTACAAGTTTTACAAATTTCGACCTTGCACGCAGGTAGAAACAGTGCCTAAAAGATAAGCTCCGGATTATGGGATATTGTAATGTACCAACTTACATTTCTTAAAAGCTCGGATTAAGTTGACCCTGGGACCTCGAGTGGTGTATGTGCTGGATAACGGGGTTGTGAATATCGGAACTGGCGTGGATTGCCTTCTCGGAACAGATTTTATTATGCATGCTACTGTGTGTTCGCGAAGGAGTGGTCAAACTCCCTGACGCGGAATCATTACAGCTGGTTGGTGGACCTGAGTTTGATAATCTAAGAATGCATCTCAGTGTTCGGATTAAAGAAACAGCATGTTACATCCTGGAGAACACCGCAGTGTGCCAATTTAGTATGGTCGAGTCAACCCTGAGTTTCTAGAATTATACGTCGGCCGTGATGAAACATGAGTCACCCGTTTCGTCTATGCGTCCAATCGGAAGCCTAATAGAGGTAGTGAATCTCTCAAAGTCGATAGCTACGGTATACCGAAATACTGTGGTAGCATATGTTATAGAAAAACGAATATCTACCTGTGTAGAATGTTTGTACGGCCACCTTCCATGAAATACGGTGAATTATGAAGTTGAACATTCGTGGATGCAGTCAGAAGACGAGGAGGAAGAGAAGCTGTGGAAAGAGTTCGAGCATATGACCCCGGTGGAACGACCTGTTTGTACTTGGCCAAGAAGATGTTGATCAGGAAGAAACTATTCTCTTTTTGCGAAGGTAAAGATGGCCCCGATACATGCTGAATCTCAGACGGAAGTATCCCCCGGAAAGGTTTCAGCACTCCAGCGAGTCTCAAATCTCCTTCCAAATTTGGAGTCGAGCTTCTTACGCTCGAGCAAATTGTTCAATACACGTGCCCGAACCAGAAGTGTCGCAACCGGAAGTGGAAGTGCCACAGGTAGGATTCTGAGAACCCGGTCTGAGAATTAACTCGGATTTGGCTGGGAATAGTACTGATTTTCCGAGAGATGGGTTAGCGACAGACTCAATAGAGTCTTTGGATCATAATGAACCAATCTCCCATCTGTTCGACAACTTTGCACGCTGTCTGAGAATGGAAATAGCGGATGTTGAGGAAGAAGCCACATTGTTCTTCCATGAAGGTGGTGAACTGTTGACCAATCTCAAGGATCAATAGGCTGTGCTCCAAGAATTAAAGTATCTAAGCCTTGTTGCGGATTTAGATACTACTACTATTGGCAAACCTAAAGAGACTACTCAAGAGATGGATTCTAAATTACGAGCTATTTTAAAAAATCATCATAAGAATCTCCGAGGTGACGGAAACGCAGTGCCCACGCCTGTGAGAGATGTTGTGTGTGGCTTAGACTTGACTGGATCCAAGACCATTGCTCAGAGGCCTAGGCAAGTGCCACACCAACATCAGTAGAAGAGGTACGACCTATTGAACTGATCAAGCTCATGCATTATCCTCTGCCCCTCACCGATGGCTAATTGATCGTGTTTGAGAATGTAAAGTGATTCCTAAGCCTGAATATGGCCGGTGGATTCTGGGCTGTTCCTATGAATCAAAACGTACAGCATATCCCTGCTTTCGTTATTCCTCTAGGTCATTTCCAGTGGAATAGGATGCCGTTCGAGTTCAAGAACGTTCCGCTAAAGCTGGGTTACTGTCGTTGGGCTTTATGCGTCGACAGATAGTTCACGTAGGTACGAACTCACAATCACCCGAAAGTGAGAATTTCATCGTGTTCTACACGACAATTTCTCCTGAAGTTTTATATGGGTACACTTCTAACCGCCGAAGTCTTGAATCTTCGGTCTTCTGCTTCAACTCTCTGAAGACTGGTGTGTCACACCACCAAGTCTTCGCGTATCCATTTTCAGCCATGGGAATCTTCACATAATCTCTCGACCTTCGGTGGACAGGCTTTGACCAACCGGGTTTTTAAACGATGGTTTTTCAGAGCCAAAACGCTACTAAACACACAATTTTGACACAGTTCTTCAATTCGTTCTTGGTGAGACCACTGATGTTCTCGTTTAGGAATTTCTTGAGGTTGACGATCCAGATCTTTCCCTCCTGCGCAGTGCAGACGGGATCAAGACGAAGGTGTTGCACGTCAAGCGCTTTCAAGACATGCGGCTGCTCCCTCGACGTCTGATTCAACGCGTTGTGTGCCCATGATCACGGGACAAATTCTTCCTTTCCCGTGTTCTTCTTTAGCTAGATCGCGGGTCTTAACTTCTGAGACGGGGTCGTCTTAACTTTCAAGACGAGGTCATCCGGGCCACGTTCTTCGTGCCCTATAGTATGGATCGTTGGGCACACGATCTCTCTGAACTGGTTCAGTTTTCTCAGGTCTTCCGACTCATCAACGATATAGACATTTTTACCTCCATGGTCTTGAACGCTTGTCCTACCAAAATATCCATATTAAGTCCGCATACTTTAGAGGGCCGGGTCATACATTCGTTTAGTGAAATCCACAGTAAATTTATCCTAAATACTCGTGCCCCCCCGGACATCTGATCCCAATGATGCTTTGCCCCCCAAAGCTAGTAGACTATATTTTTCGGCCTCTGGTAACACCTCCAACTAACCACTTATTACTGCCACAAAGCGGCAGCGCTAGTAGGATAATAGACCGTCGTTTTTCCGGAGCAATCCGTTATAATAATGATACAGTATCAATGCTGCATGTATAGCACTTGCGTGACATAATATGTGAATGACAGCTGGAAGTATCAACTGCAACGTGCTCAAGATTTATAAGCCTTTCAAACTACCGGTCGGTCATTAGGTAGAGTTCTCCCTGACGCTAACATGTTTGTTACTGTACATATTATATAACAGAGAGTTAGTGCATAGCATTCCTAGCTAACATGTTACTTGCTCAAGTTATGGCTCAATATCTACACGCCAGGTGGTGAATGAACATTGATCAAAATGGATTCTGAAAGAGTAGAGAGTAGCATTAATAATGAACAACGACACAGTACCTTTCCCGATTCTGAGACGAAAAACAATATCACCGGACCAACTTACGGTGCTGGCCCAATAATAGAAGCTTTCAGAAGCACCGTCCATTACAAAATGGTATCATAAACACGCAGGGTGGACCACATATTGTTTTTTCTCTTACTTACGTGATTTTCGGTTCCGTCCAAGAGCAAGAGATGTCTCTCCAACCGCACTCCGCAATTTCAAAAACACGTCAAGTAGACACCAACCATGCAAGGCAAGTGCGCGTTTTGAGTGTGCCTCGTTGGCGACGAAGAGGTGGTCGATGTGACTGCATGCACGGCCTGCTCAAAAACAGTGCATCACGTGTACTCTAATACGATCTACGAGGGCGAACTAGCCGTTCGAGTGTGTTCGCAGGGCTTCTGTGTCGCTCTTAGGTTATCGGACCTGCAAGTTGGTTCCGAAGCGGCTTCGACGCCATGGCCAAAAGACAAGCGTAAGCGAATTTGCGAAGGTGCTGCACCCAAGCAAAAGAGGACGAGAAAAACTAAGAGCCAAGATAGCGCAGCTCGCCAGAGAAGCCAACTTCTGCCGAAGGCAGACACCAACAGCGCAGCCAAGTCCACCGGAAAAGAGAAGAAGACGCGAAAAAACAGCAGTATGCAGGCTGTTATGACTCCGAGCGTTTCACAAGGTACATTCTAGCCCCTGGTGGTCCCTACAAACGTTGGCAAGCGACGTACCGTGCAGATCAAAGCTAAAACAGCGCAAAATGACGATGAAACCAGCCGTGAGACTGACAATACTGGTGCTCATGCAATTAACGTTGCACGCCCTATCCAATTATCCAGTGGTGATGATGGCATGAACCCTCCGGGTGCTGAGTCGAGCAGAGACGCGACCAGTAGTGACGATGAGATGTCTAGCAGTGAAAACAATCCAAAGAAGTGTTATTTCACGCTCGTTCATGATTTGGATTTGCTAAGAGAGATCATAAACATCCAGCCCTATGCAGCCAAGCATGTCTCGGTGACAGCGCGTTATGACGACGGGGCGGATAACGTCAACGAGCACTGGGGCACTACGTTGTGCACGGGGACCGTCAAAAATCAATGTTTTCGACTTGTGAATAAATTCAAAGCCTGCGATAGTGAGTATCGTAAGAAATCCGGTGTCGACGAGGACTACACAAAGCACAAGTTTTGCAAGACATTACGGATGCGATGAGAGATCTCGAGACGGATACAATAAGCGAAAAAATGAAAAACAAGCTAAAGCTGATCGGCTCGTGTTAGTAGGCGAGATCCTTCGAAAACAAACTGTGAAGCGCCGGAGTCGACGATCAACTTTCAGCAAGGCCAGTACTCATGAAGACCAACCAAGCGACGGAGAGACTGCTCAATCCGCGGAC
>NBNE01001410.1:0-12766 GCA_002215365.1 Phytophthora megakarya | reverse complement strand
ACGCACATGAGATCTGTGGATCGCTCTGGGACCAATTTGAAGGCACGCGTGCGTACTTGTTGCACGCCCTTCTTGTTCATGTGGTCGCCGGATTCGATAGCCAACATCATCGTCAATAGATCCTTACGCGGGTGAGCACCATCCATGAACGTGATGTAGTTGTATCCGTCGTCAAATCCAGCGCCAGGGGCGATGTGAGCGTCGGAAGCTGCGTGCGAAACGTTCATCACCCACACGACGCGGAAATGACCGTCCAGCTTCTTCCACTGCTCACCCTTGGGTGTCTCTTTTTCAGTCTTGTCTTCACTTTCAGGAGCATCAGCATCCTTCTTCACTTCAGGAGGACCTTGACCATCACCGTCGAACAAGTCCATCGTAGGGCGATCTGTCGACTGCGGGTCGTGCGTCTCGAAGTATCGGGATGGTTCCTCATTCTCGCCTTCGTCCAAGTACCAAATCTCGCCGGGGTATTCGGGCCTTTGGAACACCAACTGGTTGATAAATGCCACCGTGAAGCGCAGTCCACCTAACATCCGCAACTTCTCGGAACCAATATCCACATCAGCAATTGAAGCCCACTCGAGCGACAAGAACGAATACGTCGTCTCTTTACCGTTCCGGACCGATGTAATATCCAGATCGTGTGGCACACCCTTGGCAAGGATAAATGCAGCATTCACAGGCTTACCCTTCTCGTCACTCTGATGTGCGATAGAGTGAGCCAACCCGTTACCTGAGCCACCAGGAATGATACCGATCGGTTGTCGGATGGCCACATTCCAGTCTGGTCGCTTCATCAGCCCCTGAACAACTGTAAACACAATAAGTTGAGGATATTTTTTGATAATTTAGCACCAATTTTTCACGTACTTTCATAGAGACTTCCGTCTCCACCCACAGCCACGACACAGTCGTAAACTCCCAGTGGCATCTCCATGACCATTTCCATTGCATGGTTTGCGTGGTCCATGATTTTCACCTCCGTCTCGACATTTGCAAACCGGAAAACCGGTGCCACCTTGTTCTCGTAAATTTGTTGGGCACGTCCTAAATTGACAATAAATGAGTAAAAATTATTCTCAATTGTGACATCAAATGCTTACCCGGTCCACTGACAGGGTTCACCAACACTAAAAATTTGCGTTGCGGTCTCTCTACAACCTCCAACGTGTCGAAATTCTCCAACTTTTGCACCATTTCGACGTTTCTCGGATCTGCCACAAAGTTGATCACTTGTTGCAACTTTTGCACTTGTTGCATCTGTTTCCCTTCAAACCGGAAGAAAAACTCAGTGAGACGCCTTTTCTTCATGGTTTTGGGCTTGTGGCTTTTGCACACACAAGCGAAAATACCCAAAAGGAACTTGGCATTTGCGTCAACATCGTCTGGAGTTTTCACGTGTTCTCCGTCCACTGTGAGCACGTGCGCACCCAAAATGTCACTCCACGGCAACTGCAGCGTCTGTTGCTTGGCTTCCACCGCAAAATGTGACGGTGAGAGGCGGAAATGCGCGGGTTCGTGGGTGTTGGTGAGCCACAAGGTCTTCATCACTTGTTCCAGCTGCAACTCGGCCAGGAGAGACGATAACGATGCGGGATTTTCAGGAGACGTAGAGGACACATCATTCTTCGGTTCTGTGGAAGGAGGTGCACTGGAAGTCGGTGGGGAAGCAGCGGCAGCATCAGACGTCGACATGGTGGGGTAGTTGATTTCTGGAAAGTTGCGAAGTGACGGTCCGATTAAGTCGGTCAAAAAGTGACTTGATGTTTGTATGCTCAAGATTACGTGAGAATTAACGTGATGAAGTTTAGGACCAATCACGATATGACAACTTGAGACGGGATAACCTGCGAGATCTGGTAGGTTGGCCCCATAATCCTGTGAAGATGCAATCTGAACGAAAATACACCGCAACAACGCATGGTGAGAAGCCAAAACTAGATGGTAGCGAAGCGACAAACGGTTGAATTACCTAGGTTCAGATTGACGATACAAATTATTATGACCAGGTTTGCAAGTAACGATGTTGCAGTTTTTCATGAGCGTAGTATTGAACGTTAGAGATATAGAAAATAAAGCTAACCTTGCAAGCTGCAGCTTTGGTTGTTCAACAGTAAAGTTCCGTAGTCGCGAGCAAAGAAAAACTCGCAAGCAATTCCACTTCGCTCAAGCGACTACAGTCGGCTTCAGTGTGCAGTCGGAGTCACACCCACAGATTTCAGCACGTCCTCGTAACTCTTGCCACCTTCGAGCTCCTTTTCAAGTTCAATGAGCTTGCCGACACCATCGATCATGGTCTGCACCAGTTCCACCTCAGATTTGCCAATGCGAGCTTTGTTCGAGATATCCCACATGCCTCCCACAGCAGCCGAGTGCTCACCAGCAGACCCACGAGGTTGCAGCCCAAGTGGTGCACACACCGCCTCCAAAGCGTGAGGGTCAGCACCCAACTTCTCCAGCTTCACAAACATACTTGCACGCAAACCGGTACCCAGGTTCGATGGGCACGTTCCGAGAAAGCCGAGGTGCTCGTTGTGCATGAAACTGTATCCATTGGCTTTGATACTTTGTTCCACAGCACCAACAGCCTTGACCCACCGTGCAAACACCTCTACGATATTGCCATCACTTTGCATCGAGATCACTCGCATGTGATCTTCTTCATTGCACCACACCAGAAACGTTTTCTGGTCATTGTGGAAAATGCCACGTCCACTTGGCCAGTCGCGTGCAGCACCGGCACCTGTCAACAGAGTTCCACCTCCGGGTTTTTGGAAGAGGAAGTGATCTTGTTGCAGTTGGTTCTCTTCTTCCTGGGTCATGTTGCTGAGTGGTACCACGTCCACTTGGCCAGTCGCGTGCAGCACCGGCGCCTGTCAACAGAGTTCCACCACCGGGTTTTTGGAAGAGGAAGTGGTCTTGTTGCAGTTGGTTCTCTTCTTCCTGGGTCATGTTGCTGAGTGGGTAGTATTTGCCTTGCAACTCTTCCGTCAAACTGGCAAGACCAGTTGCAATGAGATTTTCAACCTCAAGACGCTCCGCACGCGTCGTTCCAGGTGGAAGACTGAGTCCGCGAATGTTGCGTCCAGCACGAACACGCGTGGATTGCACATAGGCATTGTCGATCTTTTCGGCATTCACCAACTTGGACACATCCATGTCGGTGTGGTGTACGTCATTTGGTTTGAATCCATGCCATCCCTCAATCACGGGGTCATACAGTTCCTTGAACACTTCGTAGCATTCTTCATCCCCGGCAACAACACCCACACCCAAGTGTGGATTGTCAATTCCCGTTTGAATGGCCATATCGAGAGTGTAACCCTTGCTCGAGTGTTTGTCCTTCAACTTGTCGTACAATTCTTTCGACAAGTGTTTGGCCATCAAACTGCGATGTTTCGGGGTAAACACCGGGTAATTGTCTTCTTGGGACGGCAACACCGCAATACTCGTGGTGGAGGCAACAAGTGGTGCACCTGCGTCAATAATCACCGGAGTGGCCGATTCGGTTGGGATCAATGCATCAATAGATTCCCCTGCCACCAACTTTTGCTCCATGGCAATCAACAACGTAATCCCATTGACCATCGTCTGTACCAATTCCGCCTCGGAGTGACCAATTCGTTGCTTGTTGCTCACGTCATAGACACCTCCAACCGACGCCGAGTGTTCACCAGCTGTTCCTCGCGGTTGCAAGTGCAACAAGGAGCAGATTTTCTCGAATCTCGCTACATCTTCGGTCAATTTTGGCAGTTTCACCATGACACTTGCCCTAAGGCCCGTGCCAAGATTCGACGGGCACGTTCCGATGAACCCCAAGTGTTCGTTGTACATGAACTCTTTGCCCTTGGCTTTGATGCTTTCTTCCACACTTTTAATGGCACGGCAAAAGCGCTCAAACACAGCGGCAACATCGCCTCCGTCTTGCATGGAGATGACACGCATGTGATCTTCCTCATTGCACCAGACAAGGAACGTCTTGTCGTTGTTGTGGAAAATGCCACGGGCCGAGGGCCAGTCCCGAGCGGCCCCTGCCGCTTCCAATAGAGTGCCGCCTCCGGGCTTTTGGAAGAGGAAATGATCCGTAATCAGTTGCTGTTCGTCTTCCGGCGACATCTCGGACAGTTTGTAAAACTTGCCAGCCAAGTCGCCAGGCATGTCTCCCAGCGCACTTTGCAACAGGTTCATGACATCCTTTCGGTGTGCACGAGACGTGGCAGGGGGCAACGGCAAACCGCGAATGTTGCGACCCGCTCGGATTCGGGTGGAAATGATGAACTCATCCGGCAACTTGCCGTTCGTCACATGAGACGGGTCCATGTCGCACTTGTGTTTGTCCTCGGGTTTGTAGCCATGCCAGCCTTCGATCACCGGATCGAAAAGTGGCTTGAAAATCTCATAGCACTCTTCGTCTCCGGCGGTTACACCCACCCCCAGATGGGGGTTGTCCACACCAGTTTGAATGGCACGATCTAGAGTGTACCCCGTGGAGGTTTTGGCCTCTTTGAGTTGCGAGTAAACTTCTCGTGTCAGGTGCTTGGACATGAGCGAGCGATGCGCCGGCGTGAACTGCGGGAAGCCCGTGATTTTGGCATCCGTGAGTTGCGCCGACGAGAGTTTTTGCGCCACCTTGTTGGGCGACACGGACGGGGACGCGGCGTCTTCAGCCATGAGGACAGAGGAGTGACAACTGAGTAGAGACTTTGGACTTGTGCGGCGTAGCTCCGACTGCAGAATGAAGGAGCGGTGGGGGTTACGCCACGCCAAGATCGCAATGGCGTGAGTTGCAACGTATACTGAACGCAAGTGAAAACGAGCAGCCGCGGCTGTTGAAGATTCCGTCGACGGTTGGCACGTGGCTACATTGTGTTGACCACATGGTTTCGATGGAACTTGGAGTTTGTATGGCGGAACATTATCAGAATCCACAATTGCAAATCAGGTGATAAGATCGGCTGAAAACTACTGAAGGATAGGTATGCGTTTTTCTACTGTTGTCAACAGGTTGCTGAAGCTACAGTCTTGGTGGCGATGAAGACGTCATGCATTTGTACAGTATGCAAAAGTGGTGATCATAACTCAGTTCTTCCAAACGAAAGCTTATGATGTTCCCGTTTTGAAACAAATACTGGGTAGTATGACCGGAAAGTTTAGTCACGAGTTTTCTGGCGATTGTGCTCATTTTGTTTGAGCTCCGAACTCCGTGGTAATAGCTTGCGCTTCTCTTTCATTGGTTTTGATATCTTTCGCAATATTGTGGCGTGATCTCTCTCCTACGTCGTACTTTTGGCAGATTCATGTTCTTTTTGATCAAATGTACTTTTCACAAGCTCTGGGACGAAGAATGTGTACTGAGGTGCACAACGAAATCGATAAGCTGCAATTGAAACTAGTCGTATATGAATTCAAGTTCCACGTACAAAATTCGTAATCAAACATTTTCAAACGTATTCATCAAACTCAAATTAGTGTGGCCACTATTCTATATACACGCTAACAGTAATCTACTACTGTTTGTTACCAGTTAGTTAGTGTATAGTAAGTTTTGGTAACATGTAAGTACTGAACGGATAGATATGAATTGTGAGCTAACAGAAAAGGTTTTATATCAAACGTCGATTTCATTCACACTGTTCAAGTTTACCCAATATGTACCCTAGCTTGTATTAGCTAACATCACTATCAGTTAATTAGTGTATAGTAAATTTCGCTAACAAGTAAATGCCTTTCACTAACTCATATGCACAGATCGAATCCTACTTAGCAAACGGTACTGACATACTTAAAATATTTTCCTTGGTGCGATCAAAAAATGCCCTTTCAAAAATACCGGAAAGTGCAGTCAATTGCGAATTCCGGATCCTTATTCGTCTACTAGTTGAAGAGAAAGGTATAAGGGGTTGCTCTTCTTCCGTAGGGTTTCGTAAAAGGATCCCCCGTTCAGATACAAATACTATTGCCGGAAATATTTTCAACATTTCCATTTTGTGCCAGTTTTGGTAACTAATTTCTAGTGATAGCATTTACTTTTTGCTTTAAACTTCAGCTCCGTCGTAAGGGTTTAGACTTTTCTTTCTATTTGGTTCGAGATCGTTAGCGATACATCGTATTCGTTTCTCTTCGTGTTTTTTGCGTCGTAACGATACATCGTATTCGTTTCTCTTCGTGATTTTGCGTCGTAACTCTCGCATTGGATCAAAACTCTCAGTGAATTTGGATTTGTTCTTTTCGCAAGCAATTTCTGGAATGAATAGTGGTTGTGTTGAGGTGTGGCGCGTAGAGGAACGTGAATCGAGATCGACGCGCTGAAAGTGGAGAAATTTGTGTATGAATTCAAATTCCACGTTCACGCCCATAAAAATCGGATAATCCATCATCAAATATTAATCTCTCCATCCTGGACAAATTCGTACTAAGGATGGTGCTGGGTCAACACTACTCGTATATCCTTCGCTGCAACCGAACAAATTATCTTTGGGTTGAAACGAGATAAAAAGCTCGTAAAAATAACACATGCCGTACCAACGCATTCATTTCCTCATTTCCTATCTGCGAACAACATCCTACTCCAGACCCTCCCCAAGAAATATGGATCTCTACTCTGTCATTGCACTCGCAATGATACCTCCATTGCTTTCCGCGTCCAATATCTCCTCAAGTGATAACTTAAATGGCTAGTATTCCTCTTCCTAGTACACTTTCGAGGACACAGCCAGATCTACTTGTCGATTCGCACAATGTGCGGTTTACAGCACCCCATTATGCTATCGTGAGACTACCGAAGGCGTGAACCCGAAAGTCGGCATCTTCGTGAAACGTTTCCCCGCCACGGTCGGTAGCTCCGTCACTGCTTCCACTGTGTGGTTTATTGCGAGTGGCCCCGGTTCCTCATCCACAGTGAGTAAGTGTTATAACCCTGTAATTGAAACACGAAGACTACATAAGTCCTCACCGTGGTTTTATTTGTCCTTTGCAGTGGAGGAATATATGAAAACTCTGCACTTGCAACTCGAAGGCAAAGGCAACATGTACACGATGGATCATCATGACACTGGGCGCAGCACATTTCTTGACTGTGTAGCAGCACAAGCCATCACTACTGGGTCGCCGTACGGTACCGGAATTGACCCGCCTGAAGTCCCCGCGTGTGCTAACGATCTACAAACCAAATATGGTGACCTGGCATCGTTTTCAATTTCAACAACAGCGACAGATCTCGCCGCGCTCATCTTCAAGTACACCAATGGGAGAAGTACTATTGTCTATGATGTGAGCTATGGAACAGTTTTGGTAGAAAAACTCGTGAATTTCGCTCCTCCCGAGGTGAAAGGCTACGCTCTGGATAGCCACGCAGCCTCTGATGAATTCCGCTATCTCTCCAACTACGTTATCGATTTGGACGAAGTGGGAGATGCTTTCCTAAGTCTTTGTGAAAAAGACAACAACTGTCATGGTCATATCCAACCCAATGGACTCAACAATACTCTTCAGAGTCTACTGGAGAAGTTCAACAATAATTCGAACTCGACCTGTGCCAAATTGGTAAATGGAGAACCACCATTCGGATTACCAAGCACACTGAATATTCTGTTGCCGGATCCAACTTACGAACACTCATTCTCCCAGTTATTTACCGACTGAATCGCTGTTCAGCTGAAGACGTGAATGTTTTGACGCAGTTTTTCACGGTGCTATTCCCGAACACTACCACTAAAAACGAGGACAGCGCGTATTTTTCAGATCTTCTCTACAATTTGATCGTATTTTCAGAACAGTGGGAATCACCTATGCCACCCAAGCCCGAACTGCGCGTTACGTTAGGAATGGACTATTGGACTCCGCGGTACTGTGCCTTCACGAAAGACAAAACAAAGGAATGGAACAATTTCAACAATAGTAACTACGATGGCAACGGTATCATCTACAAGCGTGATCAGTACTGGAGCAAGACCGTTTCGATCCCGAGCCAAGCCAGTGTCCTACTGATGAGTGGCACCCTAGACCCGACCACCCCAATCAAATACGTTGAATCCTTCTTGAAATCACTCAAAGGTACCAAGAAGGAGTTGATTATTATAAGTTCGACTTCGCTACCCATTCCACCATCTTCTCGACGCAGATGATTCCAGGGAGCCTTGATATTTGTGGAATGAGAGTGCTCGCTTCGTACGTTCGCAATGGTGGGGATCTACAAAGTTTGAATAAGTCGTGCGTAGACGAGTTGCCAGCGATCAACCTAACCGTGCCGGACGGTATTCTGAGCAAATATTTGGCACAAAAGATGCCTACGACGGTGTGTTCAATTCGACCTTGATTTCAAATTAACAGAGCTACTCAATACTCACAGTGCTGCTGCTGTGCGCGACACTGGGAGTAGGCGGCCAGCATAACCGCAAAATTCAAATTCAAGTACTCAGGTGAACACACACACTTTTTTGCGTAACAAACGTTAGCCTTGCCAAAAACATGAACCGAATCCCCGAGATGCACCCTGCGTACATCAACATGATTACGAATTTAAGGCCGTTTTATGGAACTATAGTACAGGAACCGCTCTCGCTTCGGATACACTAAATTTAAGAGTAAAATAAGCCATCTTATACGGGGTATTAAATATGTATGGAATTTATAGCCGTATACAGGGATTTTACTTCTGACTATTAGGAAAACACGTTCAATCGAATACAATCGGTAACTGAAGGGTTACGGATTTTGGCAGTATCAGAAGTGAGAGCGTTTCCTGTATACAAATATCTTCCCTTTAGATAATATATGTATAGGCTTTAGTTTTTAAATTATTTAAAAATGGTTTCGTGTGTCCAGTTTTTAACGATGTAACGCTATAATTATGTAGACGACAGCATGCTCTGTAGAACGAGCACTAACCCGGTCGGGGCGAATCCAATGTTTTTTTACTGTATTATAGCTTTCTGCCTCGTCAAAATAGTCAAAGTTCAACAAGGACTGTTAACCATACATATCACCATACTTTGTCTGTGCTTTGTCCAACATGCAGAAGTTGACTCAATTGCCACTACACGTATTTTTACACATGTTAAATACAATGCTACGCTCACTTACTATGTTCTATTCAAGAACATGTACTTACTGTACTGTGCATGAAGGAATCTGTATTAATGCATACATATATGTAAACGTTTGTTGACGAATTTGCATTGCTTCAAATTTGAACACTGATGATAACTTTATAGTACTTCTGTGGGAGTTAGTATGACAAATACATAACGCTGGTCCGAATGCTTTCTGAGGCTTTGATAGCCGTGCACTCAAGTACATCTCTGACCCATTACCCACCTACATGTCCACAAATTATCGAAAAGGTTGTGACCTACAGTCCCCGATCAATGATCGGCGATCATACCTGTAGGAAATACTTGTAGGATTTGTTTACAAGTAACACCGTAAACACTACCGAAGGCAAACGTCGTAATACCCCTACTGTACTTAATCGCATCGACATTTCCTCATTTCTCCATTTCCTGACTACGAACAACATCCTACTCATTACACCTTCCAAGAAGTATGCTGCGCAACTTTGTCATTGCGCTCGCAATGATACCCACGTTGCCTTATGCTTTCAATACTTCCTCAAGCCAGAAGTTGAATGGCTGGTACCCCTGTTCCGAATACACTTTCGATGATGCAGGCAGCTCTACTGGCGAACTCGCGCAATGTGCTGTGTATACCGCCCCGCTATGCTATCCTGGAATTTGCGAGACTCCCGAAGACGTGAATCCGATGGTCGATATCTTTGTGAAGCGATTCCCCGCCACGGTAGGTAGCTCCGATACTGCTTCCAATATTTGGCTTATTGCGGGTGGCCCCGGTCTCGCATCCACAGTGAGTAAGTGCTGCCAAGCTATCGATACACCTACATGCCTGCTGATGTGGTTCTGGTTGTTTTGTTTGATTTGTCCACTACAGTGGAGGGGTACATGACTGATGTGCATGCTCAGCTCGAGGGGAAAGTCAACGTGTACACGATGGATCATCGTGGCACTGGACGCAGCACAGTTCTTGACTGTGTCGCTTCGCAAGTTACAACTACTGGATCCCCGTACGGAGCCGGAATTGATCCTTCTGAAGTACCCGCATGTGCTGAGGATCTCCAAATCAAATATGGTGACTTGGCGTCGTTTTCAATTACAACAGCAGCGACAGACCTCGCCACGTTCATCTCCAAGTACAGTAATGGGAGAAGTAATATTGTGTACGGCGTGAGTTATGGAACATTTTTGGTAGAACGACTCATGCATCTCGCTCCTCCCGAAGTGACGGGCTACGTTCTCGATAGCAGCATGGCAGCGTCTGGAGCCCCTGGTGATGATTTCCCCTATTTCTCAAACTACGACATCGATTTTGACGAAGTGGGCGATGCTTTCTTGAGTCTTTGTGAAAAAGACAACAACTGTCATGATCATTTCCAACCCAATGGACTCAATTACACTCATCAAAGTTTACTTGAAAAATTCAAAAAGGATCCGAACTCGACCTGTGCCCAATTGGTAAATGGAGAACCGTCATTCGGCCTACGCATATCTTTGGGCATTCTGTTGCCGGATGAAAACTTACGATCACTCATCCCCCCAGTTATTTACAGACTGAATCGTTGTTCAGCTGAAGATGTGAGTGTTTTGACGCAGTTTTTGACGGCGTTATTCCCGAACACCACCACAACCACCACCACCACTACTCCTCAGGATAGTGCATATAATTCGGATCTTCTATACAAGCTTCTCCTATTCTCAGAAATGTGGGAGTCGCCCATGCTACCAAAACCCGAGCTGAAATTTGCAGGTGGAATTAATTATATGATTCCACAGTACTGCGCTTTCTCCAAAGAAAACTCGAAAGACTGTATCGAGTTCAACAATAGCAACTACGACGCTCACGGAATCATCTATAAGCGTGACCAGTACTGGAACAAGACCGCTACGATCCCGAGCCAAGCCAGTGTGCTACTGTTGAGCGGTACCCTCGACCCCCAGACCCCGCCCAAGTACGCCGAGCAACTTTTTAAAGCACTCAAAGGTACCAAGAAGGAGTTGATTAAGTTCGACTACGCTACCCATGGCACACTCTACTCGACGCAAATTGTCCGAGGTGACCTGGATACTTGTGGAATGAGAATACTCGCATCATACGTTCGCAATGCTGGAGACCTAGAACGTTTGAATACGTCGTGCATAGACAAATTACCAGCGTGGAACCTGACCGTACCGGATGACATTTTGAGCAAATACCTTGGCACAAACGATGCCTACGACGGTATGTTCAATTCGAACTTGATTTCGAATTAGCAGGGGTGCTCAATACTCAAGTGCACATACAAAATTTACTGTCCGAATGCATTACCGAGATATTTTCCGTTTCAATCGGTTTTGTCGTGAATACTATGTATGACGAAAACCCTGACTAGCGTAACGTGAACACAGTTTCGAGTATTTTGAAAACATAAATCGGGAGGTGCGATGTTTTTCATGACGATAGTCAGTGTTATGGTTTTATTAACGCCACAACTTTGTTTATTTCGCGGTTAACGCCGATTGCACTCAGGGCGAGCTCTGCATCAACCCCGCTGACCGGGTCTTGTAGCCTAAAGACTATAGGTACCCGGCGGCACGTTGACTGTCATGCTACCTATTCTTTTCATGTAGGCGATCACAAGTGCGGCCCTTTCATATGTACTTGGGTAGATCTGGAATATCCAGACCGACGTGAACCACAAAGGTCACTTGTTGGATTTGAGACTTCGGAATGCCGGGCAGATTTTGGCACTCCTCCGAATCCCGGATTACCGGGCGTGACGCCATCATTCTTTTTATCGCTCTTCCTTCGCTTTCGACCTCTCCTTTGTCATTCTTCAGTTCTTTGTTGATTCTGGTAAAATCAGGTTAAAAATAGTTGATCTCCGACGCGACCGTTCCCGCTTGTCGCCGTGGAGCTCGCTTCCCGGGTGTTAAGTTGTACTGAAATCCCTCCATCTTCCTTATTCTCCTTGTTATACTTGATGCCGGACGTGAGCCATTTGAATGTTGCTGCATCAATCAACACATGGAGACGTCTGTTGATTCGTGATACATCCACGTACAGTCCTCCTAACCGCACGCGCCGGAGTGCCTGGGCCGAGTTTCCCTCCAGTCGTCCGTTACACTCGCCTCTTCACGGCAAAAATGGAAACTACGCCACAACGCCACAAAAACACCACAACTTTGTAGGTGGACCTACTCCATTATCTATATTTGCTAGCCAAAATTAAAATAATACCTCAACAGACTTTTTGAAGTACGTAAAACTAAAATCCAGCGTTTCACATGAGAAACACGATAACAGTTCCAGTAGTCAAGTGTAACATTCGTTACAACAGGAGTCGCCACTGCATCGATAAGTGACACTGAAAATCTTTCCGACCACTGATGCTTCGCACTGTAATATTTAGTATACAGTACAGTACACATCTATCGAATATTCATACTTGGCATGGAAAAATCTTGCATCATCGGACATGAAGTTTAAAAACAGAATATCACATTCCAAATGGCCCAATCAAATGTCGCTAAAACGGTATTTTGATTAATCAGATGAGTTCAAATATCACAATAGCAAAAATAATTTTATCCGGACTTATCGGACACGTTTTGTGCGAATCGTTTGAAAGCACTTTTCTGGCTCACCTTACTGTCGCCCGTTGAGAATTTTCAGTGAGCCGCACAAAATTCAAGAAGACAACAATTGACTCTTGATT
>NBNE01001409.1:0-12770 GCA_002215365.1 Phytophthora megakarya | reverse complement strand
GCAAGACGTCGAGAAGAAGAATTACTGTACGTCTCAGTAGAATAAAAGCCACGTCATTGATGACATATAATGTAAATCCTGAACTTATTTCACTTGTCACAATGACTTGTCATCCAACATGGCTACATTATGTCTACCACACCACAATACACTACTTCGTGTCACACCAAACACTTCCGAATTTTACAGCGAAAGCCGCGATGAGAGGTCGTGATTGGGAGGAAGCAACACAGAGCAATAGCGAAGGAGATCCAACAGGAAAAGACTTGAATTTAGTATACTTCCTTGTATTCGGAGCATTAGGAGAACATTGCAAGCGTCGACATGGAGGGCAACGGAAATCCGACGAGGGTCAGGACACCAACGGTGCCACCTGACTGGAACAAAACGCAGGAGAAGGAGATCAAAGGTCACAGGGGACGGTCAGCGGAGGCGGAAGAAGAGCCCCTGGGGCCAGGTCGCCAGTAGATCGAGAGGGGAGAAGACAACACGAATCGTGGACTAGGACAACAAGGATTGGGAAGGTGCTGACTCGTAAGCGCATGCACCGAAACCAGATATAACGGAAGAGGCAACTGAAGAAAGTAGGAAGATCAATTTGACGAAAATCATCTACAATATGATGACGACGAAGCAGAAGCGTTTACATTTGTGGAAATGCATTCTTTCTTGGTGGATTAGCTGAAGGGTCAGACTTTGAAGCAGGCATTGGAGGCTGAGAGTGAAACGGCATTCATGCAAGATCTATTTGAAATGGTGTACGAGAAACAGACGGATGAAGTTTTGCCCCCGGGGAGACGCCGATACCCTCAACTACAAGACGATGAAATGGAACTCCTGTACAAGTTGTTCTTTCTTGATCTAAAAAAGGCCACAGTGATTCGAGAGAATCGAAACCCAGAATGCAAACGCTGACCAGGGCGATTTACAAGTCGCGAAGTTCGCTCTGTGAAACGTTAGACGTTCTGGTGAAATCCGTACAGGTGAACCCAGCTTCAGCAGCCAACCCATGGTCAAAACGACTGTTTCCAGAGCAATCCAATGGTGACAAGGAAGACGACGAGGAGATGTCAGAAGGACCGTCATCGATATATCGCTTTCTTCAAAGCGCGTATTCGACTGAGCAAATTGCAGAGCTCCGACAAACGTGTGAGATGCGTTATGGATTCCCCGATCATCTCAGGAAGCCTACAGCGACAGAGAGCACAATTATCAAGGCTTACTGGAAAGGACAATACTATGTCCAAGGTTAACAGACTTCTTGAAAAAACTTTGCGCTCCTCAAGGGTACAGAACAAATCAGAACACCATCAAAGCTCAAGTTGAAGGTGATTTAATTTTGAAGCTGTATCCTGAATTCTAGGTTTACCCGCAGTTCCATACAATAAAAGACTTACTCATGAATTCGTATGTGGAGTTAACACTGGTGGTAATGATCCAGCAAAAGTCACAGCTATGCTCCAGGATTTGCAATACCAGGGTAAACATACGGTGTACGTGTTTTTTGGACTCGAGAGATGGCTACTCAATGGAGCAAGGAGTTAAAGATACTTTCGTTTCGCAACAGAAAATTCCCACTCAAAAATGTGCATGATGAAGAACAGGCGACACCAGTGGAAAATGACCAGAGATCAAAAATTGTGTGGAGCCGGCGGGTAGGATCTGATGGAATAAGGAATGAGTTAGCCAGAGACCGCTACCATGTACGGCTCTTGAATTTGTCACGTTTCTTAGATGAATCGGTGATTGATGCGTACATCCAGCAGCACTTCGATGGTGTATACCATACTTGACAAGAACCAACAACAACAGGACAAATTCCTAAAATGGATACTTGGGATATCTTCTTTCGAAGCGGTCACTGCACCACTTTCCTTAATGGCATCAACCCAATATTAATTGGGATGGCGCAAAAATTCCAGTTCACCATTTTAACAGAAATGCTGCGTCTCCATGCTTTTCTTATGGAACAGGGCATTGCAGGACTATATGTACCGTATCTGATACGTTCTGGAATTCGCAATACAGTTTAAGATTATCGGCTGCAGAAATCGAGCAACTTCTGAAACAGCAATCAACGATTACCAGTCTGGAAGAGCTAGAGCAGTTATGGAAGGAGGGGTCTGTGGAAGATAATCGAAGCAGAGAGACGCAAGAGCAATATCCATTAAATCCTCAGCGCCAATTGCTTCACAGGGGAGTCCACGCGAAACAAAAGACAAGCCCAGGGACACCCGGAAGGAATGGAGAACGGTAGGAAGCAAAACCGTTAACATGGAGGAGCAAATTGTGAAAGAGGAGAGTTCATCGCCTTTGGCAGAGCTCTACGACGCTAGAGCTAAGAAGCTGGTCAAACTGCCAGCTAATACAGCGGCTATTTCTAAGTATTTGGCTACACTACGTTAAGTTTGCGCTACATGCCCAGCACATAGCTGACCAACGCCTCAAACGGCGCCTGCTTAACAAAAAGCGAGAGCGTGGCGAGAACATCGTCAACTTTGACGTGGGTGATTACGTCCTGCGATCATGTGTAGACGAAAAGAAGGGCAAATAGCTCCCTCGTCACATGGCAAGGACCATACGCAGTGGTCCGTGCTGACCCCCACTAATTCCGAGTGCGTCATCTAGTGGCCGGAGATGAGCTCGATGCACACACATCCCGTTTAAAGTTCTATGCGGACAAAACCTTGCAAGTTACCGAAGAAATTCTCGAGCAGTGGCCTCCCAAGACATCCTATTGGCTATATATGAGCCCCAAAAGCATCGTTGGAACAAAAATATCAACGACTATGCGATCCTTGTAAGCTGGAAAGGCTTAGAGTCTGTAGAAGACTCGTGGGAACCTCTCTCATCATTGGCTTCAGAAGTCAGGGTTCTCAAACACAAGTACAGGATGCTAAAGTACGCAAGTACCGGAAGGACATCCATGCCAAATTTCAGTAAAAACTTCCCAGTAGTTTTTCTAAAAACATGTTTTACTGAAAACATTTGATTATGATATACCATGTAGAACAATGTTATCGAATCATGTTGTCCAACTTTCAGTTTCTCAACTGCATTATTGACTCCAAAACAATTGGTCAAAATAAACTTCAACACGTTGCACCTGTAAAACTTGTGACATGGACAAGACATGGGTACATTATACCCGACTGTTGAAATTTTCATTACATAAACGACCCTACCACTAGTCTACAGTGTTTTCCCTCTGACTGAAGGGGAGTCATTATTCTCCACCACCCAGGTATTGGGGTCCACCACCCAAGAACAGAATCAGGTCTTTTGAGCGGATTAAAATCCACATCAAAACATACGTATTGAATTGCGATTAGTTTGATAAACGTTTAGTTTTTCTCTATTTCTTTCTTTTCTTTCTGTTTTTGCTTGCTTGAGGCTTCGCTTTTATCGTCGATCCAAAAGCACGGTTTCAACAACTGAGAGGCGTACGCGTTCATGTCGGTCTTGCATTCGTACAAATCTTCGAACTGGGAATTGGTGCGGATTGCCATATTGGTATGATTTGTGAGAGCTCTACCAGCAACTGTTGCATCCAAAAAGGCTTCATGCCCTGCAGCTTCAGCCTCGTCAGCATCATCCATGATAGCTTGACCTGATGTTGCCTTCATTTTATTAACAGCGTCTTCAGCAATTAACAAAAGGTGTTCGAGCTGCGACTCGGGAACGATATTGCACATTAGTGCAGCCATACATTTCGTGACTGACACAGCAGCCCTCGCTATTTCTGCTGGTTACCCGTCCCTGATGGAGAAGACCATAAATGATAATTCGGCTAATAGCGATGCTTGACGTAACGCTCCTCTGTATGTTGAAATCATGTCTAGATGCTCTTTGGTATCTTCATTGATCCGACGAAGCGCCCTTGGTTCTTCTTGTAGAACTAGCGATTCTTCCACGTTTGCTTGTTCCATCACTGGATAGAGACTTCGATCTTGTCTCCCATCCATAATACCTGATTCAAACTCCTCTAAACTAAATAGAGAGTCTTGCTTTGCATCAAAATATTTTGTTTTTTCTTGTCTGGAAAGAGAAATCCAGGCATCTCGAATCTGTCGACCAGCATTATTTACAAGCCATCTTTTTATCTTCTTGTCCAAGTCGGAGACCTCCTTCTTAAGTACCTTGTTCGCAAATATTGACGCTGGAGGTGACACAAGTTCGTCTCCTTCTTCCTGGGTGAACGCCCCGAAACCAAGGTGACACTTCATCACCACCCGTTTGGTTAAGAAATGTAAATTTAGTGTAACGTACACTACTCTAAACCCTTAAGTACGTTCATCACGTAGATGTTACACTTCATTAAAATAAATAGCTTTAACATTAGCTAAGTATGTGTTAAAAATCATCACGCTAAGTCAGTGAAACAGATCGGCAGTCTAGGTAATTGTACCATAGTAAGTGTTGTAGTTCAGCACGCTACGTAAGTGAAATAGATCGGTAGTCTAGGTAAGTGTACCATATCATTACGTTAAGTAAGCATAACATATCATTACGATAAGTAAGTGTAACACATCATTACAGTAAGTAAGTGTAACATATCATTACAGTAAATAAGTGTAACATATCATAACAGTAAACAAGTGTAACATATCATTACGGTAAGTAAGTGTAACATATCATTACCGTTAGTAAGTGTAACATTCGATTACAGTAAGTAAGTGTAACACATCATCATGTAGAGCAAGTGTAACATATCATCAAACTTTAAATTATTAAAATAAGCAGTTTGGTTATGTAAGGTAAGTAAGTGTTACACTTCATCACGTAAAATAAGTACTACACATCAGTATGTTAAGTAAGTGTTATATATCATAAGATATAGTATATTTAAAGGATGGATAAGTTTGGATAAGCTTTGAGGACGAGACATTGTAACCGACACGTTATTTATAATATGAATGCAATTATAACTCAACGTTATTCACCAAACCCACAATAGTTAATTCGTATGAGTATCCCTCCAAGTTTTCACAATGAATGGACTATGTCTTGCATAGCTCCTCCAACATTTATGTGTCCAGAAGAAGCGCATGTTGCTATCAATCGCTTTGCCTGTGATTTTGGCTATGCTGTGGTAATTGAAAAATACCGGTACGATAAATCAACTCCTCCACAAGCTAGGCGTGTGATTTTTGCTTGCGATAGACATGGTCAACGCAAAACTTACAAACCTCGTGGCAATACGAAAAGGCGACCCAATGCAAGTTCAAGGAAATGCGACTGCCCATGAGAATAAACGTATTTCGAAATTGTAAGGATCATTCTCAATGGAAAATAGAGCTTCGTGGATCTGAAACCAATCACAACCATGCTCCATCCATTTCTGCGTCGGCGCATCTAAACACCGACAAATGGACATGACACAATCACTCCGTGATCCTATTGAAGCAGATGCACAAACCGGTGTTAGTGCTTCTCAATCGCTAGCTCGAATAGTTGCTGCGAACCCTGATATCAGTTTGAAATCGCAAGATATTTACAATCAGCACCATAAATGTTTCGAATCAAACTTGGAAGGGATATCACGCATGCAGTTCCTCTTAAATATTTTCTATACACCGAACTACTTTGTGTCACTTCGGGAAAATACAAGCAACCGGATCTCTCATTAAGTTTTTGCTTCCAAAGTCTCAATTGACATTTACAAACATAAGCCAGACGTGTTATTACTCAACTGTACTTACAAAGCCAACAAATTTAAAATGCCATTGCTGAATATCGTACGAGTTACAGGGACGACCATGACGATACATGTAGCACAGGCCTATTTACAAGGTGAGGAGAAAGGTGATTTTTCGTTCGCACTCCAAGCTCTGAAAGATATACTCATTTCTGAAAACATATTTTTACCTCAAGTCGTTCTTGTTAATCGAGGCTTGACTCTACTTAAAGCTCTCGAAGATATATTTCCAGAAATTCCAGCATTGCTTTGTGTATGGCATGTAGTCAAGGATGTAGAAGCTCATGCAAATCGTTCTATTCCCAAAATTATAGATTTGGAGAAATCTAGTTCATTTGCCTTAAATGGAAGAATTCTCCAAACCACCGTGAATTTTGTGATGCCTTCTACAATGTGATTAATCTACAACGGAAGAAGAATAGGAAACTGCAAGGAAAGTTTTGTATGAACTCTCGCCAACACAAGCGGATTGTGTGGACGAAATTTGGGTCGATGTTTGGAAGAGGAGACTCGTACATTTCTGGACAGATAGGGTGACGCATTTAGGCCTACAAGCTACTTCACGCGTGGGAGGCTATCATGCAGCGCTCAAACGGTGGCTACGCTCGTCACATGGCGACATGCTAACTGCCTTTACTAGAATGCAGCACTGGTGGAATCTAGAAAATCGAAAGTACTACGATCGGTTGTATAACGCACAGATAAAGTCGCTAGCTTCACTGCGGAATCCAATTTTCCATGGCGTAACAACTATAATTCACAACTACGCCTTAAAGAAATGTCTGGATCAACTTGACTTCATCAACATTCGACCTTGTACTGGGCGATTCACGCAGACAACAGGGATACCTTGCTCCCACAAGCTTCGCAACTACCAAAGATCCAACACATTGTTAGTACCCTCAGATTTTCATGCACATTGGTGGGTGGATAGACAGAGTGCGACGGTTCCTCCCCCCTTTGATTTTGGAGCCTCTAACTATTCGAGAATTGAGGGCAGCGCGACTTCAAAAGTATAAAGAAACGTGATCAAGAAAGAGAGGTAGCGGTGTGCGAGGAACTAGAAGAAGACCATCTCGTTTTGAGCGAGAAGAAGATTCGAAGACATCTTTTCAAATGGCTACATCGTCGAAGGGGTTGCCCTCTTTACCCCCTATATCAGCGATTATATCAACCCCACGACATATTTCCAAACTGCCCCCAATGCGCGTTCATCCACCGAAGCAGTTTGTATAATTGTATCGTTTTCATACAGCGTACACAATATGGAAACGTAATAAGATAATCACACGAACAATTCTTACTGTCCTCCATTATTCAAACTCCCAATATAAGAATATAACCATAACACTGCGTCTTCTTCCTTTTGTTTCTCCGCTGTATAGCTATCACAAACACGGATGAATCGCTGTTCGTCGTCTTCATCTTCAAATTTATCGTTTTCAGCAGGGGTTCCCGGTAGTAGTTGATGCACGTGCGTTGATAACATCCCCCGCTGATAAATGCGTGGTCTTTTCTTTGTTCACAGGTCCGTACAGTGGGTCATTCACAATGGGGTAACCTAGATGTTGCAGATGCACGCGGTTTTGGTGTGCACGCCCTGTTACAAGGAGGCACTCAACAATACTTTCTCCATGTATCGCTTCTCCACGATGACGCATCAGTGTCACACAATGCTTGGAATCTTCAGCCTTAACCCCTTCGTGTCCGACGTCGTAATATACGCCATAGCCAAACTGCGATGTCGTATTATACGACGTACAGCGTTCGACAATTGGAAACCGTATACGCGATACTTTAATTAAGACATTTACACGCATATACTTTGCGGGAGACCAAAACAAAATGAACAGAGACAAAACAGGATTAGGGTGCGGGAAGGATATACGGGTCAACATACGCGGATCCGAAAAACACAACCTCATTCTGGAATCTGCCCCATGGCACGCATCCGAGCCAGCACCTGTGGAAAGAACGACGCGGTCGCTGCCGTCGTGAAGGATATTGATTTCCGCCATTTGTGGCGCCAGCTTCGTGCTGTCGGCTGGACATCCAGACGTCCAAGTGGTATCCAGACTGACTGGAGGTATGTTAGCCCTGATGGAGGTAATACATTTGTTGGGGAGGACGCTGTTGTCGTCCATGCTGTAGAATCCGGCCTGCTAGGGGACGCTGAAGATGAGGAGACTAAGGACGGAGACGAATCTGTGGATGGTGGAGACGTCTCTAACGATGAAACCGCAGGTGAAAAGAACGTTCGGCCTTCTCAAATTGACACTGGTGATCAACTGTCACAAGCAACCCTGAACCGGCTCCTTGGGTCGGAGAGCGAACCAGAGATGGAATTCTCGCAGACCGCAGTGTCGAGAGCCTTCGATGTCTCACCTAGTGAACTTGAGGCTGCGGAATCGCCGCCTGACTTGGCTATAAACCTGCACATGCTCTCAGAGGTGTCCGGTGGAGAGAGTGAAGGCGCCAGAGAGGATGCTCCTGAAGTTAACCTCGTACAACAAGCTGCTGCACGTGTGTTGAGACCACGTATCAAGAATGATGTTAACTACGTCGCAGAGAACGAGAACCTTGACGACTATGAAACATTTAGCTCTGGAGAGAGTGAAGACGATGGATTTGACGAAGGTGATGATTTTGATGTACGTGCTAGAGAAGTCGATGATGATGAAGTTGGTGAGGGCGATGCCGCGGCAATGGACGAAACGTTTGTGGAATCACTTCAAATTGGATCCCGCGAGATGTCACGAAGCGCTACTCAGCAACGAACAGCGGCATTACGAGGCATGGAGTGGTTTCTGCCGTCAGGGATGTTCGAAGAAAGTGGCAGTCCCTATCCAGGAATAAACATGGAGGAGGCAGAACCTGCACCAGATTTGCGAAGTCTATGTCATTCACCGCTTTTGACGTTCTTCTATTTTTTTTACCTAAATCACTGTGGGTGACTATCAACGAAGAAACAAACCGCTACAGCCAGCAACGCATCGAACGAAGGGCCCAAGTAGTGTTCGCGCAACAACACCTACCACATCGAAAGACGTTGACGCAGATTCGGCGTCGCCTTAGTACCAGTGTACCCTACCAAACTCACGAGATACTACACGTCGTTGGACTTTTGATTGCCCGTATGATGTGCCCCCAGAAACGTCGTCTCACAGCCCATTAGTCTATGAGTGAAGATGGTGTCATTCCAGCGGGCACGTTTGGCCGTTACATGGGAAGGAATCGTTGCCAGGAAATTATACGAGACTTGCATTTTGTAGATAACGAGGCGGATTACACGCGCGATAAACTTTGGAAACTCCGTCCAGTTGTTGACAAGCTACAGCAAAGATTCCTTGCTGGAGGGTCACTTCCCGCGGTGTTCTCGTTCGATGAAAGCGTTTTGCCGTCAACGTCGAAGCGAAACACTACGTGGATGTTCATTCCTGACAAACCTCACAGGTATGGATCAAAAATGTTTATGCTTTGCGATTCTCGTACTGCCTACTGTCATTGGTGAGTTCAATGATTTCTATTATGTCGTATGTAACTGCTTGGAACATCACACCTAACAGCCTATGTCGTAACTATGCAGTTTCGAAATGTACGCTGGTAAACGGAACGCAGAGGATGGTGTCATGAGCACATTTGATCATAAGACGGGTGCGGCAGCCGTCATCCGGAACATGACGGTAGTTCTCGAGTCGAAACCCCGGCACACCTGGCATCTCGTGGTCGTCGATCGATTTTATTCTTCGATTCTACTGGCGATCGAGCTGCTTGCAATGGAAGTCTACGTTGTAGGCACTATCATGACTAATAGACTGGGCTTCGATAAGCAAGTTAGGGAGCGTCGGAAGACTCAACCAGCTGCTATCCCTCGTGGTTCGTTTCTCGATTCTCGGTCTACCGCGGTCCCTTCCATGGTGGCGTTCCACTGGTGGGACCGCAAGCCGGTCCACAGCTTATGCACTGGGTCAACCATGATGGCGTCGTCGATTCAGAGAAATGTAAGGCGTGTAGGAGTGGAGACGGTTCCCTTCCCGGCAGCGTTGAAGAATACCAGCGCTGGATATGCGGAGTTGATGTCCACGATCAACTCCGCCTCTAGCAATTCTCCCTGCAGACCTCTACTCGCTTCTCGAAGTACTACAAATGCCTTTTCCTTGGCTTTGTTGATCTAGCCATGGTCAACGCGTATATTCCTCACAAAGAGACCACGAGGTTGGCTGGTAATGCTGCAATGGAGCGTGGTGACTGGTTTTGCGTCTTACAAAACCAACTTCTTCAGCTGAAAGCTGAGGACTTTGCCGGTGTTGTCGTGACCCCTCCACCTACTGCTCAGAAGCGAAGACGGACACCTGTGTGCCTCACACATGCAGTCGAGCAGTTCGAGGACTGGGTTACAGTGAGTGGCGTCCAAAAACGCCGTCAGCGCGCGTGCAAAGTTTGTGCGTTGCTTCGAACTGACCCGAAGAAAACGTCGTTCGCAACCACTTACTTCTGTGAGCGCTGCTCACAGGATGCGGCCAAATGCTGGCTATGCAATAAAATCAGGCACACGTACAAGGGTGAAACGAAGACCTGTTTCGCAATTTGGCACGGCGATTTCAACTGTGGACAGAGCATTCCACCCACACTGGGGAAGAAAGTGGTGTTGCGTCGCCCAGGAAAGGAAGCGGGTCCAAGGAAGAAGACGCGCAGAGAACTTCAGCTCCGTAGCGAGGGTGCTGTGGACGAAGGAGGCGAAAACGGGAATGACAGCGACAAGGACTAAGTACTGGCTACGCGTTGAGCAACATGAGCTGACTGGAAAGTTTTGATGAGTGTTTGCAGATAATACACTTTTTTAAATTGATGGCCTATTCGTTTTGTCTTTTACCGTCTATTTGGATTTGTTGCACACTCCTACGCTTTGCAGCTACCACGGTCAGACGTAAGTTACGACATTGCGTGGATGTCTTCTGCTGGAAATGTAGTATGACTTACGACATTGCTAAAAAAACTATTGGGAATTAATAGAGCTTTCCGCAGACGGTTATGTACGCCATACAAATGCTAAGCTATTTGCTACGTCGTATGATACGACATACAAGTACCGTACCTAACGTGCTTGAGGTCCGAAATTTCGGGAACGAAGGGGTTAATAACACACCGAACATGTCCGTGTCGTGGCGACATCAAACCTATTGAAGCTGTCACTTGCCAGTATCCGTCATTTGCACTTTCAACCTTCACAAGTCCCGATTTCGGCCCATTCACATCTACAAACCCATCTGCTGTTTCCGGAAACTCGCCCGTCATGTGTGCCACATAGTACTTCTGCACTTAGCGATTTCCAGCACCTTCATCCGACGATTTAGGCTCTACATCAGGCCTCACACAGTGCCAGGATCTGTCTGGAATTAGAGTTGAGATGTATCACAGTGGCCACCATCGGGAAGGGGAAGTGCAAAATGCTGAGCGTCCGTATGTTTTGTTGAAAAAGAATGTGGATTTTAGTCCGCTCAAAAGTCCTCATTCTGTTCTTGGGTGGTGGACCCCAATACATGGGTGGTGGAAAATAATGACTCCCCTGTTGTTTATCTTGGCACGAGATACTCTGAGCAGGGCAATTAATCAGCATCCTAATCTCAAAGGTGTTGAAATCGCGGGACACGACGCGTAGGCACAAGTTCTTCGCTTTCGTTGACGATAGCGCTGTGTTCATGAATTCGATAGCTGAACTGGAGGTTGTAAAATGGATACTGGAAGGTGTTGCAGCATGTCGCGATTGTGAGTTCAAAATCAGAAGAGTGTACTGATTGGGTTGAATACGAGCAGCACACCTCGGAAGTGGAATGGGTTTCCAGTGCTTGATCTAGAAGTCACTACACGTCAGCTGGGATACTGGGTGGGGAACAGAAACATCATCAAAGATAACTGGGACATAAGAATTGGCAAAATTCAGAGGAGACTCAAAGTAAAGACAACGATGAGTAATTCTGTGAGACAGAGGACAATACTGTTCAACGGGTGGTGTTGCCTAGTATTTTATACACAGGAAACATTTGTTACACCTAAAGAAGTGCTAACAAAACTCAAGAAACTACAAAACCGGTTTGTATCGATGGCAAGGACGAAGACAACAAGTACAAGACATAAAGTGAATCCAACACTAGTTTTCGCCCCGAAAAACTATGAAGGACTAGATCTTCATGATTTTAAACTGCTCTCCGACACGATGTGACGTGGCGGCAATGTGGATACAAGAATAAGACGATGAATACACGGGGGCTTGACATGAATCCGTTCATCCAGAACGACAGTGTGGACAATCTAGGTGTAAATTCGGACCAACTTTGAGGAGAATGGTGAAGAGGTCATTGCGAAAAAGGCGAGAAGTACCGATAGCCACAACACAGACGGTCGGAGTAGAGGAGCTCTGGGAGGCGGTATAGAACCAGGGGAAGAAGACAGGAGGAAGACAATGAAGAACATTGCAGATGGACCGACCAGAAGTTCGATCTATCAGCTCGATGAATTCCAAGTCTGTTTCTCTACTCAGACTAAACAGGACAACTTGGTATTCTCAACGAGTGTGCAGTTCTTAAAAACAGCAACATGGCATGAAATGGAAGCATCTTGAATCAACAAGGAAATCTATTGACTACTCGAGATTTAGTTCCAAACGTGCCACGTAGTGCACAGATCACAAGGGACCAGGGAAGAAAAGGTCGCGTAGAACGGACTGGCTTCCAACACAACAGCGCAAAACCACACGGTTATACTAGGGATTTGTATATCGGAAAAATCAGGAACATGATCGACGAAAATGGGGAAGTGGAAATGGAGGTGGTGCAGGAGGAGCGCCATGGGGTAGCGGTGACGGGGAAGCGGGCGAGAACTACGGTTAGCAAAGCAGTGGCCGATGACGGAGGGGACGGTCAAGCACACGAACCAGAGAGTGCCCTAAAGGCACTTCTTACGGAAGAACAATGGCAACGCATCGAGAAAGGTCTAGCACAAACGAATATGCGGGTCATTTTCAGCATGGATGAGGTGCAAGTTGAGGTGGAGAACTTGTACTGGCGCCTGCCCG
>NBNE01001408.1:0-12774 GCA_002215365.1 Phytophthora megakarya | reverse complement strand
CACTTCGCGCTGCTCGACATCTTGACTGAATCTTGTTTTCTGCGAATAGCGTGCGTCTGCTATCGTAGGAAATACATCCAGCGAAATCAACAACATACGCAACTGTCTTCTTGACATACAAAATCCAAGTAATTTGACTAGCGATCATTTGGAATGATTGCAAGAAAGTAGCCAATATTTCCTACGAACCTATACAAACAAGTGGATATCGGCTACGAAACTATGACAATCAGATACGGCTCCAACGGCCGTAACGGTAGGAACCGCCATACAAATCGTACACCGTCACCAACACACCTTGCGCCAGCACCGCCCCACGTCGATCAATCACAGCGCTCGCCATCAGTTTAGGATAATTGACAGTATCCGTGTTTTAATCCGATTTTATCATTAGTGAAGTGGATAAAACTGGATAATTTGATAAAAATCCGTGTTGTTTATAAAACATTTAATTTTGAAAATTCACGTTTAATTGCAACCTGAACTGGAGATCACCAAGCCATTCGTCCAAAACAACGAGTACATGACGGTATTGGGTGCCGTGTACCTGTGTTTTTCTGCGTAGAAAATTCTGGAACTACTGATAAGAGATCCCGAGGCAACGCCATGGGTTGGGAAATCATACGTGAACAAGATAGCGGAGAAGATATACTTATATCTGCCTCTGCTACATTGATGAACAGGATAGTGCGTGAGAGACGTAGGAGTCCGCCGGAGGAGTAGGACAAAACTAGTGGTAACTGTGAAAAAACAAAATGCTCGTATTAAATGCATCGAGCTTCATGTTTTAAACATATACGTAGTATACACTTGGCGGGGTCAATTAAATGTATGACCTGGAACAAAACCAAATAATTTTTCTTGGTAGGTGCCGATTGAATTCAAGTTATGCAGTCGATAACTACGAAAACTATTCACCTATGCTTCCCTCACGTGGTAATACCAATAACGGTACTTGTAACGGAGTTTGCCCTGGACTACATCGGGGAGATTGATGGGTTTGTAGTCTCTCGCCCATCTCGCAAACCTCTTGTATTGCTTCGTGCCTTCCGCCATTTTCGCCATTTTCTCCGCGGTAAACCTATTGGCACCGTTTTGTCGTTCTTCTTCGTCGTCATTTAGCTCTTCCTCCTCAGCGTTGGTGAGATAGCGCAATGACCTTTTTTCTCCGACTGATGGCCCCGTAGCAACGAGATCTGGTGATGTCATTGTCGAGACCTCCGCTGGGTTGTCGGAGACAGTAGCCATGCTGCCGCCCGCGAGTAGGGTGGTGGCAGCAACTAACAGGAGAGTATACGAGAGGCGCATTGTCGATTGACGGTTGTTCTTGATGCAGTTGCTGGTGTTAGGCAAATTGCTAAGTGGGGCTGTAAACGGTGAGCCAATGTCGTTGACATAATTTGTTTGCTTCGATAATACGTAGTACGTTGCACAGTGCTGTTCACCACTATACGGACCAGGAAACGATGCTGTGGGGACGTTGTCGCTGGTAAGATAGCAGATGTGATCGGGACTCATGCTCCACGTAGATGTGAATGAACTAGACCAAAACAAAATATTATGAGATTTATATTGACTGGAAATTACGCTCTACTTTGTCAAATTTAAATAATAATGTTATTGATACTTATAATTTATAATGTTCGACATCTTCGATTCCCTTCTGCAGAGGTGAACAGTTGGGCTCCCAGGTATGAAGTTGTTAGTTCATTGGTATGCCGTCGTGTGACTCACAAGTTGCGACTTCCTGTAAAAGGTAGTCTGGGTGCTGCGTTTGGTTATGTATACGGCGAGTTCTTGCTTTGCTATGGAACACATTATTGTGGTTTTGTCTACCAACCATTCATTCTTAACACCTACTACTAGACTTATAGTACTCCGGTACATGTAGTCTATACAGAATGTAGATACACGTGTGCCAGCATTAGGTATTACGACTCATACGGTACGAGTCGTACCGTACGACGCATGATACCACCGTACCAACTATGTATCGGGATGGCATTCCTGCTGGAATTACGTCAGGATGTCGTTATATCGTATCATCTGCCACACAGAGTCATAACTTACGTCGCAGCTTTGTCGTCCATTGATAACTATTCACGCATGAAGAGCATCACAAATTGTGATTCACAATTAGCCGACTCATGATTTGTCTACGGAACAAAACTCGAAATGAATCCCGACTGCGATTCGCAGCCGGAACGGCGGAGGATCGAAAACATCAGCATCTTCTAGTCACGAGTCGTTTCGTGGATGATTCGTGGTATTTTATTTTAAATACAACTTGGTATTGGAATTTTGCATCATCTATACAGCTATAAATTATTTTGCAGATAATACTAACCTTGTAAGCATGTGTAGTCGAGGAAGTTGAAGTGAAGGGAAAACGTCAATCTCCAAGAAACGGTGTAAGCATTCGGTACTACACAATGAATCTGTAAACCTTCTTCGGGGCTGTGTACTTGCGGTGCTTTCATCAAGAATCTCAAGTATCTATTTGACATTATGGTATACCTCAATTGTGTACTGGTGCGGATACGCCTGTATTTGCTTATTTGATTCAATTGTTCTCGCAAAACATGTATACGTCGTCTCAGATGTCACCACATCTATGGAGATGACACAGATTAGTATTTATAATATTCCAGAGTATAATACTCCGGAGTATGTTAATTTGTACAGTACTGTAGCGACAAAGTAGCAGGGGTACACTTTCAAGCTCTACTGAGCACCAGTGGTACAAAGCACTGGTTCCGCTGACCATAGATCAAGTTAATTTGGTCCAAGAATCCTGGGCTTTGCCTGAGACAGCGCCTCTCAAGTTAAGAGACTAGTGTCTACGTATCGCAAGACTAGGGACTTAGTCTTGAGAAGGTAAGTTGAAAAGTGAATTGCGATTAGGAGCTGGAACCTGCTAACCTCCTACACGTTGCTTTGCTTGCTAGTTCATGCTTGCGCCGATCCTTTGTAGCAGTATCCTCACGGGCTTGAATGCTGATACCATGTAAAGCTGCAGTTCCTTCCCTTCTTCATGCAAACATGTAGCGGCGCCAAAGTCGTGCAGCGCCTGAGCTTCATAGACACTGGTACTTGAGTGATTGATTGCTAGCGGCGACAATGTGGTGATGAGAGGTTCAAGTCTTGTCGTTGACGAAAGCTTGTCAGGCTCCAAGAGCTGAGGCTTGACAACCATCCTCGGCACTACATCGCCCCGCAAAGCCGAAGCTCATCGAGTTCCCCTTGGTGGCTATTCAAGCTGAGCACGGAGTAGGTCATCGTTGGTTGACTCGATGTATCAGGCCACGAGTTGGGGAACATCCTTGCGCACCATGGTGAGCCCTTCCCAGCTGTATAGGTTGTAGCCCGACCCATTGTACGCGTAGTTCCCAGCGGTGGAGATCCTCGTTGTAGCGATGATCCACAATGGCAGCCACGTCCAACACAATACCCTGGGACGTCACTAGCTCCCGCATTTCTGCATCCATGTTGAGATCCGCATCTGCATAATATTTAAGGCGAGTCCCGTGAACTTCATACACCTTGTTCGTCACCAAGTGTTGAATGTTAAACGCGTGTGGTTGAGCCTCAATGATACGGAAAGGGCCCAGCCATTGTTCCAGAAGCTTGTTGTTAGGGAGGCGTTCATCGATCCTCGACCACAACACATAGTCTCCAACGTCGAAATTGCAGACACTGCCTGTATTTCGCTGCATGTCTGCAAGGCGCTTTTTCTCCTTGATATCGACAACTTCTTTATGTAGTCCTTCAAGAGAAGCCCTCAGCTTCGCAAGCTGAGGATCCACGTCCGCAAGGTTCACAATCACGATTTCATCTCCACGCTGAGTAGGGCGACCAATCATATCTAGTGGCGATGGAGATTCCAGGCCTGTGAACAGCTCAGCTGGGGAGTGGCCCGCCAACGAACGCATGTTGGTGTGGTTGATGTTGGCCTGTACGACTGGTAGTAGGTACGGCCACTCGTGGAAGTCAAGGCCGTAGTCAATCAGGAGTGCACGCAGGACTTGAAGGAGGTCACGGTTGAATCTCTCCACAGTATCGTTCAGCCACGGTGTGTACACAGGAGAGAATGTCCGCTCAATCTTGAGGCGGGCACATAAATAATCAACAGTGTGGTTCCGGAAATGCACTCCTTGGTCCGAGAATAGGCGAAATGGACATCCATATCGCTTGTACCAGTCAATGAGGCCTTCCGCTGCAACGTTAGCCGTGGGTGTCGAGCATGGGAAAAGCTCGCAGTAGTGTGTAAGAGAGTCCTTGAGCACCAAGACGTACTGCATTTCACCCATACTGTCACCCAGATATATGAAGTCCCAGTGGAGAGCCTCGTTGCGAGTCGTAGCCGTGAACGTCGGGCCATACGGGCGCTGAATTTGCCTCGGTCCTTTCACATGCTTGCAGATAAGGCAGGTTTCATGAACTGAGAGACCTTCTTGTGGAGCTGGACGACGAAGAAGCGATCACCAAGCAGGTTTTCCATCGCTGCTTCACCTCTATGGCCTTGGGATCCGCAATGCGCCACCACCATGATCCGAGCTAGCAAATCTTTCGCTCCGGTCGGTATCCAAGGCTTGTGATCGACAACAAGTACGCCATCTTCCTCCAGGACCGGGAGCGAGGTTGGGGCCCCACGCGAGACCATCTGGGAATCCACGATGTCGGAGAGAGTCGGAAATACAAATTCATCATCTGATAGGGGTCTTAGGCGTGATAAGTCGGCAACAACTGCGGGGGTCTGACGTCGGGTTTGGACGGCGGACACACGTAGAATAGATTGCGGCTGCCATCTCGAGACCATATCTGCCCATAAATTCTTCTCGCCCGATAAATGCTCGATCGTATAGTGTAGTCCCAGGAGGCGCAGGGACCAGCGTTGGAGACGATCATGCACGTGCTGCTTGACGTCCATAGACGGCGAAGAGAGGTGAATGAGGTTGGCATGATCGCAGTAAAGGCGGAATCCCTTGTGTCGGAGCAGTAGATACTCGAGTTCCGTACAGGCCTTGATGATCGGGAAGGCTTCTTTTTCGATAATTGGCCAGTTCAGCTGTGCTCCACGAAATATACCCCTTTACAAATTACTTGTGAGTGGTCTTGATCTTCCACTGGGCGAGTGACATCCCAAGTATGCACCATAGTCACCACAATACTGTAGCCGCTCAGACTTGCATCGCAGAACACACACAGCTCGTCCTCTACGAGGGAAATGTCCTGAGTGCAGAATGTCGAATAGCAGTAATTGCTGCCGAGAATGCCGCCTGCTCAGCCTCCATCCACGAGATCTCGACGTTCAGGGCGTTGCGGTTGCGGCGGCCAACCTTTTTCTTCTCCACATCCAGTTTGTCTAGTAACGGAGAGAAAATTCGCGCATAATCCACAATAGACTCCCGTAGCCATTTGGACGCACAGATGAAGTATTGCAGTTCAGCTGCATTGGACGGCAATGGGAGATCAGTCAAAGCATTAACACGATCAGGGTCATGCCGGACACCTTCACCTGAGATGACACGCCCGTACCACACGACCTGTCGCTGAAAGAGACTGCTCTTCTTCGCGTTTAGCTTGAGGTTATGTCTGTGAAGCAGCAAAAAGAAACGGCGGAGGACGTCGACAAACGTATCCATAGTCTTCGCGTATAAAAGCACATCGTCAATCCACACCTGTGCGTTGTCCGGAGTAAGGTCGTCCAGGACTCGCTGCATCTGGCCTTGAAAGTGTAGTGCAGAGTCCATTGCGCCCTGAGGCACCCTCGTCGGTGTATACACACCTTCGTCAGTCATAAAGGAGAGAACCTCTTGGCTTTCCTCAGCCAATGGGAGCTGCCAGAATCCATTCTTCATATCGAATTTGGCCAATGCAACTGCACCGTTTACCTTGTCCATAACAGCAGCCGGGTTGGGCATGGTGCCCGCAAGAAGAACCGTTGCGCGGTTAACGGCGCGGTAATCGATCGTTAGGCGGAATTCAGACTTGGAGCCAGGTTTGCGGACAGGAACAACAGGGCTAGCCCATCTTGCTGCACGATTTCCTTCACGAGTCCATTCTTAGCCAACAGAGCTACATCTTCACGAATAAACTGCCTTTGTAGTGGTGCGTACTTCCGCTGCTTGCATCTTTGGGGAACGGCTCCGTCTTGTAGTTGTATGCGGAGTGGCTCGACTCGAGCAGGAGGTCCATTGCTCAGACTATCCTGCCAGACGTCCGGGTATTGATTCAGGATCGTCCTTAACTCCTCGACATGTTCAACATCCATTCCGTTGGCAGATGCCTCACCTCAGAGGTAAGGCGATCAAGATTGACCTGTACATCCTCTGGGGCTGGGAGTTCCTGCGAGTTATCGCCTACCTCAAAATCGTCACTGTCATCGACGAAGTCAGCACCATGGGCCAGTTGAGCGAGCATGTCGTCCACATTGATACCCAAATCCCCCAGGGTGTCCTTACCGAGTTGCAGTTCCTCCTCATCACTAGTCATCACAACGCAGGTGACATAAACACATTCACGACACCAGCGGCCGTGCTAAGCTGGAGGTCGACGTCGACTCTACAGTCACATTCCAGTTGGCGTCCATCAGCCACCACCACCTGTACAGGAGTGTGCAGGCGGTGAACTGGCAGGTCGGGGTGAAGAGTCAATAGAGTGTGGACCACACAACTTGGGATCACACTGGTCTCAGCACCGGTATCCGGTATGAATACCACCTCCAGAAGGTTATTGATCTTCACGGTGTTCGCAATTTCCCGGGATTTCACTACCTTAGAACGAACTGTGCTGCTGGTTTCGCAGCGCGGTAGCGTGCTAGCGCTTGCTCCCGCTGCTCCGCCGTAGCCGTAGGACATTCACGCATCCAATGCGAGCCATGACACACTAGACAGCCGTCAGAAGGAGGCTGGGATGACTTCGTAGGCTTAGGGGTTGCTTTGTTACGATCGCCACCGGACTTTCCATCCGGCTGGCCTCCCCCCTTAACATTCTTGGCAACCAGTGTGCTCTGTTTCTGCCCAGACGAGGACTGGCGTTGTGATCCACGAGCAGCACCGGTCTCCTTGGACATGCGATGGAAACGCTGTTGCGCTTTCGCATGCTCAAGGATAAGATTGAAGAGAGCTACATCGTCAGTCTTGCAGTCTCGGCGCTCCAGCTCCACAAGGCGCTGGATCTGCTCCTTGAGCACCAAGGGCTGTAGGTTGTCGATGAGTAGCCGACATCTTGCTTTCATGCGGTCCCTGTATCCATGCAGAGACGGGTCTGTCTTGCCAATCAGACCCTGTAGACCGTTTTCTTCCACGATGTTAGTGAAATCTTGGAAGTAGCGAAAGATTCGAGCGTCACAGTCGTCCGTTTGAAGGTTCATATGGAGCGACTGGCGGACGAGCGACGTTACATCAGGCACAAACTCATTGACGAGAGTCTGACTCCGCGTATGAATGAGCTGTAAGACCTCGTTGTCCGTGATAACTTCCAGCGGACGTTGTAGAATGTAGGTAGAGATAATATCCAACACTTCAGGTTGTATAGCGCCTTTCACAGTAGCCACAACACGTTCAAAGCTCTCGCCAATTACCGTACAGCGGTGACGTATCTTCGTCACGTAGTGATTCCACTCACGATACCACGATACAAGTGAGGCATGGTCCCAGCTTACTAACTTCGGTGGTCGAACAACCTCAAAGATCGGCTGGGGGACGGTAGGACCAGAGTCCATGTTGACATCACCGTCCGGGTCAAATCTGCCTCCCGTCATTTTTCAAACGACCGAGTAGCAGACCGAACTTATGGCGAACTTAGCCTAGGTTCTCATAATCGGATTTAGTAGGGAGCCTCGGTACCAGAGACAGCCTTTGCTCTTCAGTCGGCGACGCGCACTGGAGAGGAGAGAGGAAGCAGCCTTGTCGACGACGAGCACGAGGATGCAGGTGGTTTCCAACGCTTCCGAGCGAAAGAATTCTTTATCAATATATTAGTAGATGGAATGTGGCATAATTTCGGTATTCTAAGCGATATTACTATTGTTCTCGGAGAAAGCAAAAAATGGCCCCAGAGGATAAATAAATAGCTAGTTTTGTATATTAATACGGTTGCTTTGCTACGTTGTTTATCTCTTCTAGTGGTTGACGAAGCGCAGAACAAGAAGACCCAAGATACGGAACCCCGATTACAACTTGTGATCGGGTGTAATGTGGTTTTCTGTGTGATTCACAGCACCGAAGTTGCAGGCGATAGTGTCATACTCCATGCTGAACGTGTATTTCTTAACGGTGATGCACATAGGTTCTAGTTGATGTTGTCATACGAGGGCTGTGAAAAAATTGGTGTACATATTGAGGGATAGTAGTCACCAAGTGCAAATGCAGCGATCAGCCTACCGTGCTTTAAAGCACCTATCAAGCGACAGAAGCTTTCTGCTGTCCTGTGGGGCTGGGGGTGGACACTGGGGTGGACATTGGGGGTATTGGGGACACCCTTGGGGCTGGGGGCACGGGTGGGGTCATGGCTGAGGCTGGGGCCACCACGGACACTGGGGCTGGTAAATCTGTGACCGAGGAACCGATGCAGCGACTGATGTGTTATATTTTACCCGTAGTCCATACAACGGTCCACATTAGATGAGACATCAGTTAAGAGTGTTGGACGCAAAAATCTCTTGCAAGTCACGTGGAACTTCACCGCCGATTACCTCATGTAGGGATCATATGCGGTACAGATCTGTTTTTGAACAGGTTCCACTTTTACAGGGATCGGCTATCTGAAAATGCACGGTCACACGTCGGCCACGTAGAACCACCTCAGTAAGTACCTCCGTGCAGGGAGGCTCATTTGGCAACATGCCGGCACCAGCGCAGTCCCTTCCGGAAACCGCTTGGCCTCTGAGCGACGGTGGCCCTCCAGTCAGCACCATACCAGAACGAACAAGGGGTCAAGTGCGTCAAGAGACCAGCACGTGCTACTTCCGTGGCTACAAGTACGCACGTGCCTGGGCATTGTCGAGGAAAATATCCTATCGCTGTAGCCATTGGCGTCAAGGCTGTCCAGGCACGATGGCGTTCTTCATCCGTACCATGGGCTACACCGCTGGACGCCCTCATACCTGCCGAAATGTTGATGCTGCTGGCGCTAGCCTCATTGATGTCACTAGCGCGATGAAGGACAGAGTGAACACACTCGTCATCGAACAAGTTGCTCTTCCCGCGCGGCGCATATGGGAAGCTGTACGGGGAGAGTTTTACGGTGCTGACAATGATTATGTCGTCCGTGGGCTAGCTGAGCCTCAAGTTCTTCACCGTGTGTACCAAGCAAGGAGTCGACACTTTAGTGGAGATGTACATGGTGCTATCGAAATCCTGCCACTTTCCACGGCGGCAAACGAAGCTATATCCTTTTACCAGTTTCATTACGTTACGGCGAACCGCGAGAACCTCAACAAGCCTACTCGAATAATTGGCCGGGCGCATCCATCCTTGATAAATTTACTTCGTTATCACGGAACTACGATCTTTGTCGATGGCACATTCCGTTGTGTACCACCTGGGTACAGACAATGCGTCATCTTCATGGTACACGACCGAGCTTCAGGGTTATATGTACCTGTGTAGTATGTGTTGAGCACTTCTCGCAGTGGTGATTCATTTAGGACATGTTTTACTTTGTAGTGCAAGGCACGGACCAGCATCTTGAGCCCGCTGAAGTTGTTTGCGACTTCGAGAGCGCTCTAATTGATGCTGTGCAGACGCAGTTCCCCCAATGCAATCATTATTGGTTACCTCTTCCACCTGAAGCAGGCGCTCAGATGCGCTATGAAGCGGTTCCTACTTCCGGAGGAGGAGTGCGATAACGCTATGACCAGTGGGGTCCTTGACATCTTAACTGTCGTTGAGCAAAACCTTATCGAGCGCGCAATCAAGTGGGTCAAGCGCGAGATTCGTCAGCGCTGTGACGTCGCTGGAATTCAGTACTCTAAAGCCAAGTGGAGGGGCTTCTGGGGATATTTCCAGCGACCGTGGCTGGAGCAGTACAACGTGAGCGTATGGAACGTGGCCGGCCTGAACAACGAGCTCGTGGCGCGCACAAACAACCTGCTGGAGAGGTTTAGCATGGAGCTCAACGATCGTTTTCCTAAGCCTCGATCTACTATGGCGACTTTCGTGGGTGTGATCAAGACACTCTCAGCTCAGTATGTTCAACGCCTTACTGGCATTCCCCGTGGACGCGCTCGCCGTCCAATACGCGAACGAATCCAACTGCCCGTGCCGATTGACATACCGGAAGACATCGGCGATGACTCTGACGATGACGCACCTGCGGTTGCTGAGCTGCAGTCCGATAGCTCATCGGATGAGGAGGGCGGAGAGGACGAGGAAGAGCAGTAACAGGTAAAAACACAGTTGGCTATATCTTTCTCAACGATACAAGTGTTCCGAAACAAGTAAGTAGTTCGTCACAGCAAGATCTTATTGAGAGAGATTAATAAATGTCAGCTTACTTCACTATAGGGTTGCTTCATACCATCGCTAGACCTCCTGATCAATGTCGGAAATAAGTTGGTCAGATCCAAAGTCAGATTTGTACCATATATGACCCCAATGAGGTTTTACCTCACCGCCACATCAGGCATATTACGACCAAGGAATGTCGCTCGTCACAGCCTCCACCACGCACATACCAAATAAATATACATCCGACTGAGCGGTTGGTTTGCCCTTCCGGAATACTTCGGTCGCTTTCCAACGAATCGCTCCAATGGCTTCTTCGTTTCCATTTTGGTTACTCATTGACACGCTGAGTCCGAAATCCGTCAGCATCGCCACACCATCGTTGCTCACTAATATCTGGTTGTATTTTAGATCGCTGTGGACGATGGATCTCTTGTGCAAAAAATGCAGACCGAGTGCAGCGTCAAGTAGTTTGCGCCACACAAGTGATTGTCCTTCATCGCTGGCATGACGCAGATAGTCGAGCAGTTTGCCGTTCTTGGCTTCTTCACTCACGAAGAAGTACGTTGAACCATTATTGCACGCACCGAAGACCGGCATAATGTTGGGGTGTATTGCTTTATGCCAGAAATAAGCTTCTTGATGAAAGGAGCGATTATCTTTGTCGGTGGCGACGGAGACCGTCTTGACTACAACTCTGGTGCTGAGCCACCAACCTCTGTAAACCTTGCCGAAAGACCCAAACTGCGAACGGGTTGATTGTCTTTTCGGACCTCGCGGCTCGGGATGAACCAGTCAGGTTGCTGACGAAAACCAGTTTCATTCGACTCACCGGACTGATTCGACGGAAATTGAGCGAGTATACCCTTAATTGTGTATCTGCAGTTCAAGCAAGCTATCTTAAACGCAGTTCGCCCCACATTATCCGTCAGATCCACCGCTGCTTCGTTGTCGAGAAGTAGACGAACAATTTCTTCGTGTCCTCTGTAGAATGCTTTCATCAGTGGAGTTTGTTTTTCCGAATCTGCTACATTCACATCTGCTCCGTGGTCTAAAAGCAAACGGGTGATCTGTAGATGATCCTAGTCAACAGCAAGCGCTTGGGCTGTCCGACCATCACTTGTTTCTCTGTTCACTTCGACTCCATTTTCTACAAGAAGCGTCACAATGTTTGTGTGACCCGGCTGTGAAGCAATGACAAGTGGTGTAGAACTTCACTCAGAGAAGAGGCCAAGAACATTTCAGTGGACAGTGAAATGACTTACAATCGAACAGATTATTAAGCAACTACCACATTCAGTTTGAACTCTTACACTCTGGATAATTAACTAGTTGCCGCTAAGCGGATCAATTAATGGCATGAATGATTCTGTTTCATTGATTTCTAGGATTCGAGTAACGGGGAGGTCCAATATGAAAAAGTTCATTCACGATGGTCATCATTTCGGTATTCTAATCGATGTCACTATTGCTCTTCGAGCAAACAAGTAAGAATGGTCTTAGTGGGTAGATGAACACCTAGGTTTGTATATTAGTACAGGTGGCGTCGGTTTGCCTGCCAGAAATGGCGATCCCCACCAATACGAATGCTCGGGAAGGGGAACAACTCCTTTGTAGTTTTCCACTACCAATGAGCCCCAACGTTTCCGCTGATGTTGTCAGCAACATCCGTGACAGGACTTCAAAAACACCACTGGTATCACAGGCGAACAAGTAGCTTGTTTATGTCGTTGTGAAGACTGTGCTTACTCCTGTAGTTAGTGCACCTACAGGCTCCACGCAAGTGTTAGTGCTGTGGGCCACACCACCAACACTTGCGTGAAACTTGAACCATTATCTCTAGGCAGCACGTGCATCGGTAGCAGGTAGTCCCACGTTCCTCCACAGTATATCGTAGCTTGGATGGTGTCGGTGTTCAAGTCGATTTCAAAGTTCTAGGTGGTCTGCCTGCTGCAGTGCAACCAATGCCGGGTTCAACGACTGCGAGCCTTAGCCGCGCTGCTATCAGGTGCCCATTGGCAACGTGAAGGAGAAAGTGGTGCGTCAAAGAACTGGACTTCGTGTGGGTACTAGCTGGTGGATGCTTGGGCTGGCTTGAGTGGATTAGTATTTTTGGTGTGAAAATGTGGCACACAAGCTTGAACTCAAATTATGATCCTCATAAAATGGAATGATTTTAGCGTAAAATCCTATCTAAACCGGTTACCATCAGTGCGCCACCCCAAAATATTTAAGTAAAACCCAGATAAAATAAAACAAAGTACTACATATTATTGTTTTTGTTCTTTTTACAAGGGTTTTAGTTTAAAATTACTTCTATAAT
>NBNE01001407.1:0-12785 GCA_002215365.1 Phytophthora megakarya | reverse complement strand
TCCAACTTTTCCGGATATACATCGAACGAGTCACCCAGGAGAGCGTAGCCCGCCTGCCGTCGGGTACATAAGGTGAGAAAGAACACAACGAGAACACAACCAGATAACGGATCATCGGAGGATCCCCTTCGTTAGTCGGTGTCCGGGCGCCAGTGGTATCGAGAACCGTGTCAACAAGATTTTCGCAGATCCCGCTTCACCACAATGGTGCGGGTGTCCGGATCTTCTGGAGACTCGGGATTTCACCGTGAGTCCCAAGAAGATGTCAAGGTCAAAGAAGAACACGGGGAAGAAGTGCCTACGAATGCTGGATCGACGGAGGCATCGCTTAATACAGCAAGATCCACAGATCAGCGGAGTATGGAGAAGATCTCTGCTGACAGACACGAGGCCATCTTGAAGAAAAGCCTCGAATTCCTCTCAAGGCCGCCGCGGTGGTCACCGCGGATCTCGATGAGAATCCAGATCCGTATACAACGGACAAGGACACGACTAAGTCGAAATCCAATCTGTCCACCAAGTCGGCGGTCTCGACAAGTCGACCAAGAAGAAGAAGAAGAAGAGCAATGCCGCATGGACGAAGCTGAAGGCACCAGATTCGGGATCGGAAGACGTGCATAACCCAAGGTCAATTATCGCCAAGGACTCGATCGAGCAGGCTTACTACCGGAAGATCCTGAACGAAACTCTGCTACATGACCCTGTTCTTGCGATTATACAGGTCTGCCAGAACGACGATCTGACAGGCCCGGTATCCAAGCCCAACACCAGCTCAGATAGGCTGAATGCAGTGAAGATCCTGCTGGATCTCCTTCAGGAGGCTGGATTAGTAGCGGGAGAATTTGATCCGGATTCCCTGTTTGAGATGGAACTGGGGGCGATCCGGGCGGTGACTCAAGATCTTTACGAATCGCTCAAGAGCTTGGTCGGCGAACACGTCCAAACATCAGATCTGAACTACCATACCGGGTCGTCACATTACGCGTCGGCCACCTCGGAACCGGATTCAGATTCTCTCCGAGCACCGCAACGTATGTCACTAGGGCCCTCGGGCGCGAAATATCTGAGATCACCCGTGAACAAGCCGGATCGACGGCCGGCAGGATTAAGTCAGACCCCAGAGAAGATCGATCAGCCGAGAGAGCGCCAGATCCCAGCGGGGTGAGCCACCCGACGACCAATTCGTCCGGATCTAGCCATAAGCTGGACGAATACTTCCAGATGGCAATGAATCGATTGCTGAAAGAACAAAGCCTGATGCCGGTGCAACCACCACCCCTCGGAACGCAGGATATCGACATGGAGTCAGTCGGCACCCCGGATCCGGACTCCTGGGCGTACGATCCCGACGATCCCGGGATTCCAAGCCCCTCCGGCCATAATTCCGGCTGATGTCGCCTCGCCAGCGATCAGCTCTAGAGGATCTTCACGGATCCAGAGGATGCGAATTTCGGCCATCTCGGACCTGAAAGAATTTACCGGGAAGGATATGGACGAAGATCGCGCCAGAGCTTGGATCGGCAAGGTGAAACCGGCGTTCCAGCGAGATCAAGCAACAGAAGAGGAGAAATGCCTCACGTTCGCGGATCTGATGATGGGACCAGCCAAGAACTGGTACCGACAGTTAAGTCGGACTACCAAGACCAAATGAGCGGATTTACTGGAAATATACAGACCCAGTACTGCGGTTTAGGGATGTCTATGGCATGGCAATATTACCATGCCCGGAAAAGATCCGAAGAGATCCCACTCGATTATATCTATCGACTGAACGTGACCGCCCTTCGAGCCAAACTCAAGATCAAGGACGGTAATCTGAAGGCGCACCGGGAACACGTCAATCATTACATCGAAACGCTGGGCGATTCTGAGTTGCCCCGAACAAGTCGAGAAGATGTTAAACTAGGACGCTCGCCGGGGTGGAATCCGGTACGAGCCGAACGTTCTAGATATTGCATCAACGCCTATGTGAACAAGGCGACGGCAGATCGAGGTAAGAAGGAGTCGGATCTACGCGGTAATAAATGTAATTTGCATTCGTACACCGCCAACAGTCTTCCCCAGATCAACGAATTCAGCAGATCTAATACGGAGGTTGCTTTGGATCTCAAAAGAGGAGAGTCCTGGGGCTATTGGAAACGTCATTCCCCGGGGAAATGGTTCCGACAAGCCAAGATCTCGGGAAAGATCAACCATGAGAGAGCGACCCTCCTCCTAGATACTGGTGCTGCGGTATCAATCTTGGATACCACCTTTGCTCGTAAGGTGGGATGCAATTTTGACACTAGTCAGAGACAGGAATGTGTGGGAATCGGTGATAATATATACTTCGGAAGGAAGAGCCAAGATCAAGATCACGCTGGCGGGATATCTGGTGTACTTTTCGACGTCTGGATCGGATATCTCTCAGGACAGAACGCGATCCTGGGCATGGATTTCATGGTCCCAACCGGTGTACGGATGGACCTCGCCGACGGATCGATGCGACTACCTGGAGAGGTTGGAATACCGCTTAACGATCGTAAACGATTGTATGGCGAAAAGGTGAGATTAGTGATTCTCGAACGGTCTCTACGGATCCCGGTTGGCCGGTCGGAAGAACCAGCGGCGAGGATCAAATTGTCGGCCACGGAGAAACTGTGGGTGACCAGAGGAGAACGATGGGTACCGACTGTGACGGAAGGCACCGGTCGGATCCGCTACCTGGTGATCTCGAACATTGGAGAAGAGATCCTACGGCTGGACCACCGCCTGGACGTTGGCATGATACTGGATCAGGACAAAGTGCCCCGATCCCCAAGATTCGTGTCCGTCGGGTCACGTCGCTACCGGGAATGGCAGAATCTGGCACTGGAATCGACGTTGGATACTAGATCGGAGACTCCAGAACCCATAGAGGACATGGCGGAGCCCGCTGTACTACGACCATCGTATCCCACGCCACGATTGATACTTCGCAGGGCAGAAAATGCTGATACCGACGGAGATCGAATGTTGATATCGACTCTCGAATCTCGACCGAGGGCGGGAATGGCCGACGCAGGACAGATCGATGCAGAATTTCCCGACGGGAAATGTTCATCTACGCCAACGACTAGCCCCGATGTCGATCGATACCTGAGTGGCGATGCTGAGGGCGGCGGGCTAAGTGAGAGCATGCCGGATCAGGACACCGATCGATCGGACGGACACCAAGAATATCAAGACGGTAAATCAGGCCGACATCAAGGATACCGAGCAGAAAACGGAAAATCCGAACCGTCAAACTCGGATCAAACTCGATCCTGGCAAAGCCTTCAATGTCAAATCCTTGATCTACCCGACCGAGGGCGTCGATCTACGAGATCCGCTGGCGGAGAGAGCAACAGCGACCACCCCAGAGGAGGCCGAGGACGGCGAAGAGATAGATTCGTTCCAGATAATTGCGATGGATCACATACCGTCGCTACCCAGACCCCACAAGGGAAACACCGAGTTATTGATCTGGGTCGATCTGTTCACGGGATATGTGATCGCGAAAGCCAGATCGTCCCGATCGGCCCAGACGGTTACGGGATCGTACGAAGAGTGTGTATTTTGGCGATTTGGTGCCAGTGAGATGATCCGGCATGATTGAGAACCCGGCTTCATGTTCGATTTCTTCCGGGCGTTTAACAAGATCCTGGGACAACGGCAGCGGGCGACGATGGCATATCGGCCACAATCCAACGGGACTGCTGAAAGAATGGTACAAACGGCGACCAGGTCGCTCAAGATGTATGTTCGCGATCTGGATCAGAAGGATTGGGACGAGTATGCCGAGCGACTTACCTTCGCGATCAACACGGCTCACGATCGGATCCGAGATACCCCTCACTATTTGGCGCATGGGTGGGATCCGAGATCGACGTTGGAAGGCACACTTCCAGTCGGATGCACTAGACGGCGCGATCGAGACGCACGGCGGTGGCGTTATCGGGTCCAGCGATATTATCAGCAGTCCCGAGAGCAAGTCAATGCTAGATTGAAGGAGGCCATTGCAGATCGGGCCGGCCGACACAACGAGGACGTCGGATCGCACCAGATCGAGGCCGGATCTCGTATCTGGTTATACCTAGATCGGGTGAAGGAAGGATACCCGCGGAAATTGGCTCACCTGTGGCATGGGCCGTTCCGAGTCGCCGGAAAGATCAACGAATTCAGCGTCAAGCTCGAGATCGCAGGTATCGGGTACCAGATCTTCCCAGTAGTGCACGTGTCGAAGTTGAAATTGGTCAAGGATTTTCCGGATCGGCCGCGAGTAGAACTCACGGTGGATGAGGCGGATCGTCTCGATTTCGATGAGATCCTGCTTCCGGAGGACAGTTGGGTCCTAGATCTCGTGCCAGATGAGTACAAAGTCGAGCGGGTTTCGGATGTGCGGAGTGAGAAGAAGACGCGATTTGGTCGGATCTACCGAGAAATCCTGGTGCATTGGGCAGGATATGACGAACCGACCTGGGTCGTTGAAGCCGATCTCAACTGCGGGGCAATATTGAACGTCTTCCTGCGAGAACGGGCCAATCGGAACCGCTTTAATGTGATGCAATCGCATGAGGAGATGTAAGGAGGACGGCGTGAGGTTACCCAATCGTCTCGGCCCCAAGGGAATGCCGGTCAGATAGGACCGAGATCAAGAGCTCATGTTGTATATGTGTATATGGAAGCTGTCACAAGAGATCACGGATGACATGGTGAGTATGAAGAGGAATCACTTAGGATGAGCCACGATAAGAGCAAACTAGCGGAAGATGTGGCTGAATTAGGAAATTACGAGGTCGATAAGGAAGAAACGCGATCACGGGGAGAAATTGTAGATCGTGGAAGTGGGCGAGGAGCGAAAGCTAAATCGACGGTCGAGGGGAAGCTGGAGGGTTGATCACAAGACGAGGGATCTGCAGTGACGGATGAGCGGAACGGGGATCACGGTAGTGATTCCTCTAGGGATCCGCCTTATCGCATTCAAACAGGGCCGTGATCAGGTTGGTCGGCTCAGGGAGATTCGCTGTTGGCTGCGTAAGATTGGCCGCCCTTGAGACCGATCCGGGATACCAACGTACCCAATCCCGTACTGTCGGCAGGTGGAGGAAATAGGGATTCAGCAGGACGTCGATATCGGCCCACCGGGCCCTCATCACTAGGAGGCATTCTCCCAACGGTTTCCGCCAACACTCTCCAGCCCGGATCCGTCGTAGACGTCGATCTTGGTGGTAGGTGAAGAGATCTGATTCCGCGTCAGCCATCGCTTTCGTGATCTCGATGTAATGGGTCGATTCCCAATACGTAATCGTGTGATCCTCCTCCAGGGCGGCATACAATACGGCGATCCGCCATAGAGGGGTGCCCGCTCGCCAGTGTAGGTTGTGATTGAAAATCAGTGGAGTGGGGCGACGCTGGCCAAGCGTGCGCCATGGCTCGGTAGCCATGAGAGCCAAAAAGGTTAGCACCAGTGATCAACTCCGAACGATAATGGGGATGGGCGCCCGGACAAGAGGGCTTCGGACGGGGAACAGGAAATTGGGCGGGATCGGCAACCGTTTGGTCAAAGTGGCCGGGATCATGGCTATGATCGACACGGTTTCCACGATAGTCGGGTCCCACGCAGTGATCTCGGCCGCCGTGAAGAGCTTGAGTGAGGAATATGAAGGAATACTCGCTTCGGCGGGAAATAGCGGCGAATGTAGCTGGATGGGTGAGCCACCCCCAGGAGAACCACCACCAGGACTTCCGCCGGGAGATCTGCGAGGTGAAGGAGGAGGCGTCGTGGGGCCGTGATCTGACGAAGGGGAGTCATGATCACCCGGGCTGCCCCTACCACCGCTTGGGATCTAGGGTTTATCTTCGAGTTCCTTGGCTTCCGGACCATCGAACCCGGGGTTATTTTCGAGTTCCTCATCTTCGGGACCCTCGATCTCGGGGTTATCTTCGAGTACTTCGTCTTCCGGACCCTCGATCTCGAGCTGATCTAGGTCAGGCGGAGGGGAAACAGGCCGATCCCTGCGAGGCGTCTTGAAAGGCGGTAATTGGGGCGGAGAACTGGTCGGAATTCGCTCACGTTTCGGCATCCGCGCCGCCTGACTCTCTCGGATCCGGCTCACGTGATGTGTGAGAAGCACATCGGCCTCATTCAGATTACTCTCGGCCAGATCTCGCAACTTGCCGAGTTGGTCGTGGGCGACCTGGAGATCCACCATCCTGCCCTCCCGTTCCTGAAGTTCCAGGCGAACCACCTCAAGATCATCGTCCAGTTGGGCAGTGCGGGTGGCCTCGGAAAAAGGATCCAAGCGGCCCTGATCGCCTGATCACGGAGCTGAGGACCGAATCACGATCAACAAGCTTCCGATCCCGATCCTCGGTAGTCTCGGCAAGTTGCTTGAAGGCTCGATCGCGATCGGAGATGACCTGTCAGGGTTGCGCGGGCGAGTGCAAGATCTGCTAACGCGCGATCACGGTGCGCCTGAGCTAGGCGAGTGGCGCTTCCAAGGGACGAATACCCTCCTGGTCCGGTTGCGGGTGGGTGAGACTGGAGGAGATTCGGTTGTAGCTGGCGGGAGCGGTGGCGAATTCAGACCTCGCGTCGTCGGTCTCACGCTCCAAACGGCGGACCTGCCCCTTCAAGTCCCTGATCCCGTCTCCGGCTTGAGTAGCCTCCAGGTGCAGACGATCACGATCGGTCTCGGCGTGGTGAAGATCATCACGGGCGGAAATCGTGTGACCATCGAAGTCGTTCCGTTCGGTGCACTATTGAAGAACCTGGGTGCGGAGATTTTCGGGATCGTCACCTATGTCGTGGGTGAGAGTCGAGATCTCGGTCTCAAAGCGAGTGAGCTCGTCTCGCTGGCCTGCTGGAACGCCTTCATGTTCCGGATGTTGGATCGCAGCTGGTGGACTTGCAGATCGAGGCGATCTCGCGCGAGGTTGCTCTGGCGGAGTTCACCTTCCAAAGTGGCCAACCGCCGATCTCGATCGGTGGTGTGAGAGTGCGAGCGGCGCGGGATCGTGGAGTGCCGCGACTGGTGGCTCGCGGTGGACAGCGGCGAGTGGGGAGGGGTCGGAATCGGGGGACTCCCGAAGTCGCTTCATGCCTGACTCAAGGGGATAGCTGGCGGAGGGATAAAGAAAAGTGCGTCCGAGTCGACGATTGTGGAATGAGACCTGAAGTGAACCAGGACGGTCCAACTTGCAGGCTGAGGGCGGATGTGGTAAAGTGCAATCAAGATCTCGCGAGAAAAGCAACCTCAGCTGCCAGATCGCGAGATAGAGACGGACCAGGCGACAGAAATCCACACCAGGTCAAGACCTCAAGTCATCTCCCCAAGATCCAGCAAGCGACAACGTCGGTGAGTGATGTTGACTTCGGATGACCCAAGATTACCCCTGGGATGATGGATGGCGATGATACCCATACCGCGACACGAGAATTCAAGATCAAGGGGCTGGGCGGACATGAATCGCTCCCGGCCGGCGATCTGGGATCGCGATGGATCAGCGGACATGGATTGATGTAAGATGACTGCGTTAGAGTTGCGCTCACTACGGATCAAGAATACCCCAGGTAAAGACGATCCTTGATCAAGGCAAGGGGGCCATCCAGGATCGGAGGAAGGAGGCGGGATGGGATCGTCGGGAGGTGGCCGTCATGCGTCCGATGATGAGCCGCAGCGAAGAAGATCACCGCGCGACGACGACCAAGAGATGACTCAAGATCCCGGGCCGGCATCCCCGATCGAGATCCCGATCGCCGATTGCCGATCCCAAGATAGGGTATGTATCCAGATGTCAGGTAATCGTAGGAAAGCAGCTGAGGATGGGTTAGAAGACATAGGGATAAAAGTAAATAGACTCGATTTTGCTGTAAGCGAACACAAGTGCTGGAATCGGGAATTAGTTTGGCCCCTCAAGCGCGTAGACGGTAAGGGCATAGGATCTAGCGTAGCGGCTAAGACTGGATAATATATTGGCCAGCTTTGCCCTACCTAGTGACTTGTCCTCAAGTTTTGACGACTGATCGGAAGGCATTGATTGCTTGGCCTGAAGATCACATCCGATCTCAACCCAACAAGTTCCCCGCTATTGGAAGCGGCAAGCATCCACAAGGAAGGAGCAAGATCTCCGTATTTGGACAACCTAAAGACCTGGATCGACAACCAGGCAGCTCGATCGCGGCACAAGGACTCGTCAGCGACCGAGATCGACCTAGAAAGAGGTAGAGCGAAGACGTTCCACGCTATCTCAGGCCCCTGCGTTCCAACTTTTCCGGATATACATTGAACGAGTCACCCAGGAGAGCGTAACCCGCCTGCCGTCGGGTACACAAGGTGAGCAAGAACACAACCAGATCACGGATCATCGAAGGCCCCCATCGTTAGTCGATGTCCGGGCGCCAGTGGTATCGGGAACCGCGTCAACAAGATTTTCACGAATTCCGCTTCGCCACATGTGAAAGGGGGGATTGGGGCGATTTTGACGCATTGAAACTGGCCACTTTAATGCAGAGATCATTATTTCCGATAGTTGGAGTGATTTGACGATCCGTGAGGAGGATCTGACCGAAGAAGATTTTTCACAGATTCGATTGGTGACACAGACGTCTCGTGGTTTTCTTGTGGAAAGAAATCTTTACTGATTTTCTTACGGTGACTACAGCCGATTTTGGGGATGTTGATGATGTTTATCCGTTTAGACCACAGGAACGGGTTCGAAGAGATGCGACAGTATCCATTTTTATAACGTCACATGTTAACACCAAAGCCACACATGAAGCTGCCGGTGATGGCTATGGGGGCCACAATTTTTCTGAAGAGGAAGGAGATACTGTTGCGGTGGTTACACGCTGGGCATTTACAAAAATCTGGAACATGGACTTGAATATTCGGGGCCAAGTACTACAAGAGATGCGATATTTGTTAAGTCACGTTTCCGGAACAATTTTGAGTTGCGTTCGCGAGACAATTGATTGGCCCACATAGTTGTGATCACTAGGGCTAACAACATGGCGTGAAAGGAGTTCATGTGTGATGAATGCTGCGCGTAGCGTGAAGTGGTGTTCAAGGTGTACTCTTCGACAACCAATGACGATTTTTGTAGAATTTCATTCAGTGATAGTATTTGTCGCTGTTTCCGTACAGCCCATTAGAACTCATATTCGGTTCAGAATTATTTTGCTATCTTCAATCTACTTTTGCTACCCAAGGTCCACAATTGTGGCCTTCCTTGTACCTACTCCAAACCTCACACATTGTCGAGTCAGCAGGGCATTGGTTGAGGATGTGCAGATAGACAGTTTTTCAAGTTTTAAAGCATGCCCCATAGCGTCGACAACGCGACGATCATCAGTAAGAATATCATATCATTTCCAAAATCACCTCGTCCTCCAGAAGTCGCCATGGTCGCACGCCAGCCTGCTGGATACCGTACTCTCCATCACTCTTGGTCACGCTCTACAGAGTGTTGCAACGCTGCGTCGCATCAACGACGACCGCGTCTCGCTGGGAGGAGGACAACTACGGCATCTTCCTCTAAACCTGTTTAGTTTTAACGAACTTTTACATTCGCTCGAACCCGCTTCGCCATGAAGACAGTGACGACTATGCTCGCTATTTGCAGCGGCTGTACCAAATTGGGGAGAGTATCCAGCGAGACTCAACGTCGCTATCGCGAGAACCGCCGTAACCGAATCAACACAATTTTCGCTGTCCACCGTGAGCGTGCTGTGGGGACAGGGCGCCTAGCCGATAGGTGCAACCGCTCCTCTGCTGACGGTGCTCACCGTCGCGGCCGTGCCCGTCGTCGTCTGTCAACGACGCCTTCGGGTGGTGCGCGAGTCAACGGAAACGCGTCCTCGGAGGAAACAGTGCTCTCCGACAGCGTGTAGCTGAGGTCAGTAGTTGTGTCGTCGTTAGAGCTACTCAACGGATCATCAAAAACGTACCATTCAACGAAAAGACTCGATGATTTAGTGTTCACACATCGATATTGATTGTCTTTAAACGCGTCGTTTTCCAATTAATAGCTGAACAAATTGTCTGATTTCAAATAATCTAAGTACAATTCGAACAGTATCATGCACTTTGTCAAATCGGTGACAAACCGATTTTGAGATCTATTGGATCGAATACCTGACATGGTACTTATTGTGTCAATGCATCACGTACCATTGATGGGTTATGATGCGAACCGGAGGTCAAGAAAAAGAGACTACGATCTTCTTTGAATAGTCCTTCTGAGAGTTCAAGAAAGAAGTAACAGTACCAAAAGGAAGGTCTAACCCAAAACAAATTCTCAATCCGTTTGACCCTTCCGCGACCCTCCTGGATAAACTATACTATACTAGTTCAGATGTTTTTTCGCTAAAAGGGCGCAGTGAGCGCCCTTTTAGATAATCACTGTATTGTATTGTAGTGTCGCGTGGGGCATGCTAGGTACCGTAGATTTGGAAGGTTTGCCAATGCAAATAGAACATAGGAATCGACTTGCTTTTTATATATCGCATGATTACATGATGATTACACCATGTACTATTTTTCCTAAAATATGATATAAACTAGGTTAAACTTGTGTCCTTGAAGAAGTGGTTTTCTCACCTCCTTTCGCAAAATGTCTAAAAGGACGATGTGGGAGCCCTTGTATCGCGAAAGGGTTAATCTAAATGGCTGTGTATATTGTCAATTTGTCGGACTTTCGACAAAAGGGGGCTTTATTTCAAACATTATGCCAGATTCGGAAAGGATACGACCACTGGAGGCTCCATCGTGCACTATCGTGTACATGTCCAGACGTTTTTGCCATGGTCGAGACGATAGGCTTAGGTTGACACCTAGAGGATCAAGCATTTCAGCATATATATCGGAGGATATGTAAACCTGTCCCTTCACCCTCGAAAATCCTATCTATCAACTGTTTTACTGACTACTACATTTCTTTTGTAAGTTTTCTCCTTTTCCAACAATTGTCGCTTTTTAGGATGATGCTGCCGTTGCCAAGTTTGTTCAGGTCCTTTTGTTGAAGGCGCGTCGCATCGGTCATGAGCCACACCACTTAAAAGAGTATAACTCGTTTAAAGTGATATTCGTTATTTTCATCACTCTGGTCCGGAGCCCGAATCAGGTCCGAACGATAATCTGAGATACGGACAAATCAATGGAGTTATCCGGCGGTTTGGAATAAAATAATATATTATTTGCTCGTCTGGGCTTTGTAGTATTGAATGGACAAAATTAAAAAATATTCTGGACAGGATGACAGACGCTCGAAAAGGGAACGAAACAATAGCTAAGGAGGTGAGCATGTGTGTCGAGCTGAAAGGGTCCGTACAACGGACGTATGAGGAGGCAGTTCAACTGCGACCGCAAAACACACAGAGCGCAATTATTTCGAGGTTCGGGTGCTAATATCTGCACTACCACTGAACAGATTCAACAGATTGCACAATACTTTTGGACTCCAATATTTGGAACTCGCGGCGTTGGTGAACGTTTACGAACATTTGCGGAATCTCCTTGCTTTCTTGGAAAACCATTACGGATTAATCAGAGGTGAATCAGAATGTATTGTGGGTTGACCGATTTACACTCAACAGTGCTAGAAAACGAGGGATACAATATGGGTAACAATGACGCGCCATGCAAAACAAAACCACGTTGGTCGCAATGAGGTTGATGCATGCATTAAAAGCGAACGGACTGAGATTTTTCCCGCACGCGATATTGAGACTTTATCTATTATGGCGTTGACATGTTGGAATTTCCTGATTTTAAGACACTGGAACCCTGATACCTAATTAAGTTGCTGGAATCGAGAAAAAATTCTACAAAGCCAATGCCATACACGATGCGTAATGAATCCATTACGGCAGCATTAAAGTATTCGGTATTCTAAGTAAAGCCGAGACATCATGGTCGAGAATGGCAGACATAGGCGGTGCAAGTGAGTCTAAATTCTGACGTCTTGGTCGATGGAATAATCATGCTATGGAAAATATTATCTCACGTCGCTTCCAAGAGAAGCAATGCGTACATTAGCAGGATTGGAGCCAAGTCGAGGGAATTTTTATGTGGCACGAGCATCGATAGATCCGTCCATAGCTTTAGAAAAGTTAATATTATCGCATGTCGAGAGATAGCAGCTAGAAATATGACGCGTTGCGATTGGAGGAAAGTTGCCAGCCATTCATTGCCAGTCAAACTGGCCCGTATTTGTACCAGAAATTGTGGAGTGTGACTACTAACAATTGTTGATGACTTATTTAGAAGAATTTTGATGGATACGTTTCCGGTATCCAAAAGATGGGTACACAAAAGAATAATGGATTGGCGAAAACGAAAGTGATATGGATATACCAAGGTACAAGTGGAGTGATGGTAATATCACTATGTCGGTGAGTTATGATCGATGTCTGGAAGCGACTTTTGGATATTGGGTACCGCAATCAAGTGATGTGTGGATCTGAGTCAAGGGTTCGAAACTCTGACTATAGTTTCAGCCTGTATGTTAACGACCGACCAGTGCGATCGCTCGGATATGTTATGCACTTGAAGATTCTAGACTGATGGACGATTGCGATTATCGATCTATACTAAGGCCAAGTGTAGTTTGCATGTGTTACGATTACAGGAAAGATTGACAGAGAGACTTATATTTTAACAGAGAATTCGTTTTGCCACCTAAAGCACAAGCACCCTCAGGCCATCTTTGTTTGTGGGCGGTAGTCGTGTGCCAGCGAATGTGGTAAAGTGCGATCGAAATCTCGCGAGAAGAGCAACCTCGGC